>PVJS01009551.1:0-16670 GCA_004027185.1 Glis glis
ACCCTCAGTAGTGCAAGGGAAGGGGTACAAGGGAAGAGGAAGGGCAATAAAGAAGTGAATCTATGGAATTACTATCATAAACAATATGTACATATGAGATCATATCAACATCATTCTCAGTGCTACATGTGGGGGGGAGGCAGGGGGGGGAGGGACACTAAGAGCTGTGTGCATGTATGTTAACACCAAACTGATACTCATTGTGATGTGAGACTACAATGCACCAATAAAAACATATTAAAAATAAATAAATAAATAAATAAATAAAGTTTAATTAGCAAAAAAAAAAAAAGAAATAGGAAAAATGGTGTAAGAAGTAGTAAGTGGTATAAGAAGTAGGAATGAAAAAAAGTGAGTGGGTCCAGGGCCTATCCCAGGACTGCAGAAAGAAGGGCTACAAAACTGCCTGGACCAAATCGAAATCCTGGGAAATGGAGTGATTGGCAGAGTGAGTTGAACTAGCTGGAGAAAACTGAAGCATTAGAGACATACCCTCTCATCTGTGTCTCAAAATTGTCTTGATTCTTAACTTTGCAAATGGAAGACAAAATAATCTATTTGAACCACTGCCCTCTCCATCTTTCTCCTCCCCTTTATGTATTCATTCCAGGGAGAAATGTTTTGCTTCATATTTGTCCACATTCTTATTAGTTATTATGTGCTCCTGCGAGATCCATTCTCTATGCGCCTCTGTTTCGCAGTGTACCAGTGTGGGTGGGGATGGGACAGGCAAATGGCTCTGGTGGATGGCATCACTCTCTGCCTTCTTATTAAGTTTGGCCAATAGCATCAAACAATAGGAGATTGGAGGAGAGAGGGAGAGATGCCAGGTATTTCTTTTCTCTTTTCATTTCTCCCTCCCCACCTTGGTCCTTCTTCTCTGGAAGTAGCTGTTTTTCTATATCTATACATCCCACTGGTGGCTCTTTCTCTAAGGTGCTAACCTTCAATAACCTCCATATAGCTGTCTTCCCTGATCCTTAAGCCCTGGTAGTGAAAACAGCTTCCCACTGTAGCTGGTCTCTGGTTGCCTCTCAGTTCATTATTTCCTGGAAAGTTCCCTTCACCTCCATAAGTAGAGCCATCATTAGATCCTAGTGATTGAGTTATCTTGAGTAAATTCTGTTTCCTACCAGGGCTCTAGCAAATACTAATGACACTAGGAATCAATCATTCTTTGTAGGAAGTGCCTAGTTGGAAGCACATGCTTTCTCTGATCATCCTTGCTTTGAGTTGTACAGGATCTGACCCCGGTGAAAAAGCACTGATATGGTTCACCTCTTCCTACCATGCAGCAAAACTTCAGTTTGAGAGTTCACTATCATTAGCAAGCTACTTTGTTCACAGATCTAACAACTTGGTATCAAAAATCCTAGTCTGTTTTTCAATCAATTTTGTAGTTGATGTAAGATGAAAGTATGCATTTGAGTCTTTCAAGCACCAGCAATTTTTATGTCTTCACCTATTATTTGAATCCCTTCTTGATAGCAAGGTGGCTGGGTGCAGACTGGCTTCACCATGTTCTAATACAGCAGGAGAAGTGAGTATCTTCTATCTTCTGCTGAAGGATCCTCTTGATTATTCCAAGACAGTTGTGACAGCCCCATGCAGCCACTGGAAACTGGAAGAATAGTCAGGACACACATTAGACCCTCTGGACGCTCTTTTGGAATTTGAGACACAAATCGGAGATGTTTGGCACTGCTGTGGTTTTAATATAACCCACCCCCACTTCAATTTATGAGCAGAAAAAAATCCTTGCTAGACTGAAAATAGCACTTGAGGACTTGGACACTGGGCTGTGGATGAAGACAGGCCTGTCATTAACCAGAAAGTCTGTCCTGGGTGCCTTATCTAATGGGAAGGGAAAGAATATTATCTCTTTCCAGCTTTCCCTTGGGAAAAAAATGGTTCAGTATTAGCCTCTCAGGGTCCTGTAGTATGTAACCTTTTGGAGCATGTAGTCACAAATGGGGAAAGAGGAGAGAGAAGTGAGGATATTTGTAACATGAAACCTTCTCTCAACTTTGTCCATGTATGTCTATTGTGCCTCCCCTGGCTTCGGGAATGGAAAATCAACCTCCAGGTAACACCACAGTAGGTAAATCTCTGCAGGAGGAGGAGGAGTCAGAGCCAGTATTTTCACAGGCATTGATTGCGAGTTCCTTACTTTCACAGGTGGCATCAGATAATGAGTTCTGGGGCAGGAAGAGAAGGATGGGACCTGGAGAGATGGGAGATGAACTGGATGTGCAGAGTATGAAATAATCACTGGCGTTATCTACCCGTTGTCCCTCAATCCAATGAGGGAGAAAGAGGAGAGGCTCCTTTCTCACAGGGCAGCAGGATTAGTGGGATGAGAGGAGTATGCTGGAAGATCAAGGTCTTCACCTCTGCCATGGTGGGTCCATCTCTTTATCTTAAAAAGGAAGAATTGGAAATTCAGGCTGCTTGAGTGACTGTGTTGAATGGAACAGTTCCTTGAAGGCAAGTGTTCACTAAACCTCATCTTCTGAGTTGTAGATGGCCAGAAATGATAACAGTGATATATACGTAAAGGAGAAAAGAGGCTGGGTGTGGTGGCGCACTCTTGTAATCCCAGTACTTTGGGAGGCGGAGACCGGAGGATTCGGGTTCGCGACCAGCCTCAGCTCTCTCTCTCTCTCTCTCTCTCCCTCTCTCTCTCCCTATCTCTCTCTCTCTCTCTCTCTCTACCTAGTGAGGCCCTCCGCAACTTCATGAGACCTGGTTTCAAAATAAAGTATAAAAAATAGGGCCAAGGGTGTAGCGTGGAGGTAGAACGCCCCTGGGTTCAATCCCCGGTACTGCAAAAAAAAAAAAAGGAGAAAAGAAAGCTTTTTTTTTTTCTTGTTTTTCTTTCTTTTTTTTCTCATTTCTCTGGATTTAAAGAGCTGGATTGCTGTGTAGTATCAAAACAAAGGACTCTGATTTGTGAAACTCCTTGAATCATAACCCAAAATGAATACAACCTAATATTACGTTTGAAATGAAATACTTTGGAATCTTTAAAATCTGCACTATTTTATCTACACTACAAGTGTCCAAGTGAATTACTGAAAACCAGATGGCTTCCGCAAAACAAATGTGTGTTCATGCCACAGAAGTGAATGCTTAAACATTATGAACAACACACAATGTCAACTGCATGTGCACTTAAGTGCAATTATTTTAGACTTGACTGAATTTTTGGATGTATTTCAACATGCTTAATGCAGATGCTTCATATTCAAGGGTCATTTAATGAAACAGAAGCATTAATAAAATCAATTTTCTCTCCATGATAGAGACCTAAATAAAATGAGGTCACTAATTACAGGTATTGAACTACTTTTGCCTGACATATTTAAGCCTTTTGTGTACTACACAAGGGTTATTTTTTAAAAGAACCTCAAACAAGAAAGAAACAAAGAAATATGGAATAGGTTGAGTACAAGACTGAGGTGGGATCTCCTTTTAACTTCCCTACCTGACCAGAGAGCTAGGCTGAGATTAATAAGAAGCATTGATTAGATAATAGAATAGAAGGCTAATTCCATCTCCAAAGACAAATAATTGCTTTTTTGTTTTCCATAGCTTGAGGGAAGCCTAAGGCCAGAGTAATTTATAATCTTACTTTCAATTACTTTTTTTTCCCAACATTTTATGAGTATTATGTCTCTGCTTTTAATCAGGCATGTTCAAGCAATAGCAAATTTGTCTCCAACTTAGCAAATTGTTAATTAAGGGCCCAGATGTGTTTTCGAGAGCAATGGAAACTGAAATCAATGGGCGTCTAACCTGAGGGTTAGGCACAGGCAAAGCTAGAATGAGCCAAATAATATATTCCCAGGCCTTACTAATGAGACCTTAAGTGATTGTTTGAAAATGGTGCTATGGCAAGGTTACATGAAATAGACCTTTATATATACCCCCCATCATTTTCTCTAACTCTGGAAACATAACAATTTAATTCCTTTTGATGGTTCCCAGTGGAACTACTAGACTTTTCTGGGGGCCATGAAAAATGAAAAGTCATATTCAAGCTATATGCCTCCGGAGGAAACACGGAGTGTTTCCTAGAAGTTAGTTAAGAGGGAGAATATAATTCCCTAACTTTCTTATGCCTGTCCATTCTGGCCCACACACTTTCCAAGATAATATTGTATGTATAGCTATTTTCCAGATCTGTCCCAACCAGTGGTGCCTGGCATGCAAGCTGGTTACTATAATTAATTTGACCCCTAGAGAGCCAGTGTAGACTGTTTGAGTCAAGGAGTGGGGGAGGAAACTAACATGTGTGGGAGAGTAAATCAGTGCCCTGCACAGTACTAGGCACTTTGCAATGCAGCCAAATCTATCCCTTAGAACAATATTTGTGCTCAGTAATAGATCATTTCTTATTTATTTTCAGATAAGGAAATTCAGGCTTGGGAGTTAATCAACTCTACCAAGTTTTCAGTGCTAATAAAGGAAGCGGTGGGATAGGTTGCTGAATGTGCCTGTCTTTGGACTTGTATGTGTTAAGACAGGACATAAGGTGGGCCCAACTGATGAGAAACCTATCCATCTTGTTTCTAAGCCAGTTGTCTCTTTCAGAAGAAAATACTCCAATATGGCCCGTGTAATCATATCAAAACCATATAACTTCAGGCAAGCTGTCTAATCTCAGAGAGACTTAATTTTCACATCTGTGAAATTACAGAGTTGCAAGAGGTGATCCTAAAGGTTGCTCTGAGCTCTGAACAGTTTTATTATCCTGCTCTATTGGCAATTTCTTCTTTGCCATCCACATCATTTTGTTTTTCTCTCCCAATATGAACTTGACAAAGTTAGAGAAAATGAAAATTTCTCTGAAGGGCATTTCAGAGCTAACCAAGAAATAAAGCTCAAGGGAAATAGGGAGGCATTTCTTTCCGTGTGGAAATCTTTTTGAACATTTACAATTCTAATGCACTTTTAAAGGTAACTATATATTTAATTGGTTTGTTATACAAGGATATCAAAATATTATGTTATTTTATTCTTCTACTTGGAAACAAAGATTCCTGTGGAGACAGATTGTAATTATACAAGGAAAAGCTTATAGGAATCTATCTACTCTCTTTTATTACTGTATGGAACTATTAAACAATCCACTTGATGTAAACTTGCAAAGGTAATCAAAATAGAAAAGCAATAAAGAAAAATCCAAACAGCTATACAAACTGTCTTTAATATAGTACCTACAAAGATTCCTTATGTTTCACAAATTGCTTAGAATTATACTATAAGGTAATAGCTCCAGAATAGAATATTTGTATAAATATGATGGATTCACTTAAATGAGATTAAAAATCTAGCTATACAACATTTACAAATATACATTTAAAGGAAGTGCTACATAATGCTTGTAAGTTAAATCTTTAAGATTATATATTAGAAAAATGAAAACACAGAAATAAAATACAGGAATAATGGTATTCCATGAAGAATATAAACAATGTGTAAACCATCAGATACCCAACATTAGGGCAAACAGAATTAGTACTGTTGCACTTATAGAAGAAATCAGAATTTAACAAATAGGTACATTTGAAAACTTATACAAAGTTTCATTGCATAATTGGGAAGCAGGACTAAATTCCTATTCATGGGATATTATACACTATAAAAATGAATATTTTTAATATGACCAAAAATTAACCAGTATCAAAAAATAAAGGAATATATCTGGTTTTAAAAATCTTAATAAATTCCAAAATGTTACAAATTTAGAGGTCATGTTTTTTGGCCAACAGTCAAAAAATAGAGTCTGGTAAAAATAATAGAACACATTTTAAATGGTCTGTGATAAAAACAAAATTAAATACATAAAACATATTTATATAATAAAATACAATTCCAAATAATTTAGAGATAAACAAACATTAAATAATATCATGTAAGAACATATGGAAAGTATCTAAAACTGTACTCAGAAAAGAAATTAGAGCTTTAAATTACTTTAGTAATAATCAAGAAAAACTACAATGTAACAATTTAATATTAAATTGAAGAAAATTTAAATATAGACAGGAGAATAATTAATTAGAAAATTTAAATAAAACTTTGCAATAAACAACAAATGATAGCACCAAGGACACATTAAAAAAATTAAAGCTGGTGAGATCAAGTAGATAACTGTAATTCTGAAAAAAATAAATATTTGCAAGATAAAAAACAAATGAAAATACCAACAAGAAAATATTTTAAAAATTAAATAGAAGTTTATAGAAAGTAAACATAAATAATTTAATGGAAAGAACAATATTTTAGAATAATATAAATTTCTAAAATAATTTCAAAGACTTTAAAAGCATGAAAAGATAAATTTTCATGGAAAATTATGAAAGTTTCAAGGTTTAACTTTAAAAACTTATGAATTCAGATAAATTTTCTGATAATTTGTATCACATTTTTAATACAAATTATGTGTGTCAGAAATTTATTTTATAGCATAGAAATATGTGGATATCTTTCTAAGCTTGAACAACTCTGTAATAAAATAATATAATAGCTTCATAATAAGATAAGATTAAACTTTGGAAGATTGATAATTAAATGTTTAAATGAGAAATATATAAGCAGATAGCATTCAATAAAATATTAATATGATATAAAAGTAGATCTTATTTCAGCAACATAAAGTGGGAACCTTTAGAAAAAAACATCTAATATATTCAAGTCATTTAATATATGATCAGGTCAGTAGAACAAAAGTCAATAATATTCTACATTTGTAATTGTTTTAAAAATATTAAATTAAATAGGAATAAATAAAAATTTCTTTAAAAATTTAAAGAGTATATGTTAGATACTAACAACAAATGCCATGGTAACCATACTGAAAAACTCCTTTAAACACGAGATTAAATAAAAATGATGACTTATATCATTGTACTACTATCATTCAGCATTACATTAGAGTTTCTAGTTAAAGAAGACACAGCAAACATTATCAACTTATGATTGGCCATATGATCTCAGAAGTCAGAGATAGATTTGATTATGTAGCAGATGTTTATTATCTGGAAGACCCTGGGCAATTCTTTAACCTTTCTAAACTTCAATTTTCTTACCTGTGGTAAGTGACATGGGTTTTTGTCTTTCTTATTAGTATTATGAAGATTTAGCAAAATATATGACAATAACTCTTATTAATAATATGGCTATTGACACATTAGGCATTATTATTATTTTTTCCATAATAGCTACTGTTTATGATTTTACATTTCAACCAAAAAGTAAGGAAATTCAATCAGGTAACTGGACAGAAGAAAATATAGAAACAAGATATTTTATTAATGTTAGCAATGGTAAGTTAGAAATCACAGTGGGAAAACAAACATAATTCAAAAGAAAAAATGCAAACACAAAAACAAACACAAAATTCAAGATAATTCTATAGAATACAAAGATGTACACAATATAAACCTATGTAAGAGTAATATTAAGAAATATATGAAATGTCACTAAACTATTAAAATAAGATTTTAATAATTGGAGAATTATATTATTGGCTGTGATGGAATGATGTTTCTCTACTTCAAATAATATATAAATTTAATTCATTTTAAGTCAGAATTCCACCTTTTGATGATTTTATAAGCATTCCAAATGTCAGAAGAATAAATATAAGAGGAAAGGCCAAAATATGATTAATGAAAGTGAACTTAGGCTATTATAATTTATAAGATACTGTGTAGTCAGCTTTGTGTCACTATGACCAAAATATCTGATAAGAATAACTTAGAGGAATAAAGGTTTATTTTGGCTGATGGTTTCAGACATCAATCCATGGTTGGCCTGCTCCAAGATGGAAGCATCGTGATGGTAGCTGCTCAGCTCACAGCGGCTAAAAAGCAAAGAGAGAAAGAGGAGGGCGCAGGGATGGAAATAGTCCTCAAAGCCACGCTCCCCATGATGCACCCCTCCAGATGTGCCTCACTTCTGAACCTTGCAGCACTAAAGACCAGACTTTAACACATGAGCTTTGGGGGGTCACTCCAGCTTCAAACCATAACTGATACCATGGAGAAAATAATGTTAAATGAGTATGCCCAATATTGATCAATGAATCTTAGGAACTAAATTCAAGAGCAATGCATATAGAAATGATATGAGAGAAAAATTCAGAAAAGTGGGAAAACAATAGGTTATTCAAAGCTAACTCTGATACATATTGCTGTCCATATTGAAGAAAATATCAGCTGTCTTCTACACAGCATATACAAAGAATGAATTCCAGATGAATTAAGGATTTCAAGGTTTAACGACTGAAAATCTTAGCATAGGCTGTAAGACATTATTTTTTGTAAGCTTAAATGTTTTTAAACATTAGGCAAATTCCAAAAGTTATCAAGAAAAAGATTGTTAGACTCAAAAATGCAAAAAAAATAATAAATCTAGAAAAATATAGAAGATTTGATTAATACGTGGCAGGAAATAATATAAGATAAGCAATAAAATCAAATGTATAAATGACAGAAAAAGTTTTAAATGCATCTTATAGCATAGATCCATTATATATATTTTAATTTCCTTACTAATACATAATAGGAAATGATTAAAAGGAAAGTCCAGGCAATTAGTATAGGAATGACATAAAAAGAAGCTAACACTATATACTATAAACAAGAGACAAAATATAACAACATTATAAAAAATAGAAGGTATGTCATCTACTGACTAAATAAAATATGAGATTGTATAGTGGGTTGAATTATGTTCTTGAAAATATACATCCAAATTTTAACCTCTAGTGCCTGGAATGTAGCCTTATTTGGAAAATATGGTTTCTGCAGGTATGATTAAGCTAAGAAGCCTGAGATGAGATCATCCTGAATTTAGGGCCCCCACTAAACCCAGTGACATGATGGGCATCCTTATAACAGACAGAAAAGGAGAAATCACAGAAACACAAAGAGCAAAAGCAATGTCAAGATGGAGCCAGAGATTAAAGTGAGCTGGCTACAACCCAAGGAACGCCAAAGATGGCCCACAGCTACCGGGTGCTGGGAGGAGATCCTGGAACAGAGGCGCCCTCAGAACCACTGGATGGAACCAAACCTGCAGATTTTTTTTAATTTACTTTTAATTGATACATAAAAACATAAAATTTTAAACATAGTAATGGGGTAGTATCATGTAATATTTCAGTACATGTATAAATTGTGTAATGGTTACATTGGTATATCTATCTCCTCACACATTTGCCATTTTTATAAGGTGAGTATTGTCAAAGTCCTTTCTTCCAGTTTTCTAAAGTGTATAGTATATTATTATTATTATTTATTGTCACCTACTATACAATCACACTCCAGAACTTCTTACTCCTATCTAACTATAACAGTATTCATTGACCAATATTTCCCCATATTTCTTGTATTGGCATTTTCACAGGTATAATCTAAAAGACTTGACCATGTCATTTAGAGTAAAGAACATTGATTAGCTCACAGTTCTGGGGTTCAGTCCATGTGAGACCCAGGAGGGTGGATCTCAGGACATGGCAGCAGGAAGAGGAGAAAGGGAGAGCACAGGCTTTGCTCTCGTATCATGGAGTCTCGAAGCAAGAGGGTGATGAGGGGAAGGAGGAACCATATACAATCCCCAAGGCTGCACCCCAAGGACCCACCTTCTTCAGTCAAACCTTCCAGGACTGGGCCACCAACCACTGCTGAGATTACAACTCTTATGGCTTAACTCTATCAGCCCTGAGCTTAATACAAGATCTCTTTAGGGGTCATTCTGTATCTAACGATGACACTTCTCTCCACAGTACTGTCCTTGGCCTCCAGTAACCAACGTTCTACTCTCAACCTCTAGGAGAGCCACCTTTTATATTCCACAGAGGACTGAGATCATGAGGTCCTTATCTCTCTGTGTCTGGTTTTTATCACTAACATAATGATATTTAGTTCTGTCTATGTTGTTGCACATTCATCCCTTTATATGGCTGAATAGTATTCCATTATGTAAACGTATCACATTTTCCCCCCAGTTCGATGGACACTTAAGTTGTTTCGATTTCTTGACTTTTGTGAAGAGTGTTCAATAAACATGTGAGTGCAGATGTTTCTTTGACATACTGATCTTATTTCCTTTGGATATATATTCAATAATGGGATTACTGGATGATATGTAGAAAATATTTGGAAACTTTACATCTGAAAAGGAAGTAGTTGATATCCAGAATATAAAACAAATTAAAAAGCACCATAGGGAAAAAATAACTTGATTAAAAATGGGCAAAATACTTAGACATTTCTACTCTTAGGTAGATGTGTTTATTTATTTATTTATTATTTATTTATTTGTTTATGTATTTTAGTTTCCACATATGTGAGAGAACACGAGGCACTTGTATTTCTCTGTCTTATCTTGCTTAAGTAATGTCTTTCAGTTCCATCTATTGTGCTGTGACTCTGCTGTATAGAAATATCACAGTGATTCCCATTAATATGTTCAATTAATATCTGGTCATTTTTAAGGTGATATAATTATACTTTTACTTTAGTTTATTTTTTATGGTGCAGGGGATTAATCCCAGAGCCTTGTGATACCAGGTAAGCATTCTACCACTGAGCTATACATACCCCAGCCTGATTATATATTTTTTGAATTTTTATACTTTTATTGGTGCATTATAGTCTTACATCATAATGTAGTGCATAGTGCTAGTGACATACATGCACATAGCATATGGTGGGCTTTCCCCCAGCTCCCTCCCACTCTCCCCATACAGGATATTGAGACTGGCGTTGGTATTCTCACCTGTCTACATAATGTCAATGGGAGTGATTCCTTCATTGATTCTCCCTCTCCTCCTCCCTCCCCAAGACCACCGCCCTCGCTGCTCTACTGGAGTTTCTCCTCCATTATCTAAAGTACCAATTATATCCCAATTACTCCCTAGTTTCTGCATATGAGATAAAATGTATTTGCTAATTAAAATAAGACATTAAAGAAGAAAAATAGATAAGTAGGATTTCTGAAAGAAGACATACAAATGGCCAACAGGTATATGAAAAATATTCAATATCACTAATCATCAGGGAAACACAAATCAAAACCCCAATGAGATAGCACCTCATTCTAGTAAGAATGCCTATTATCAAAACACAAAAGCTACAAGTAACTGGGTGTGGTGACACACACCTGTAATCCCAGTACTTTGGATGAAGAGAAAGGCGAATCACAGGTTCAAGGCCAGCTTCAACACCTTAGTGAGAGTGCATTTTTTAAAATAAAGGGCTGAGGGTATAGCACAAGGGCAGAGCACCCCTAGATTTAATCCCCAGTACCAAAAAATAAAATAATATAAAAACGTAACTAACTTTGGTAAGATCACAGAGGAAAGGTAACCCTTGTATAATTGATTGATACATCTATTATGGAAAACAGTGTGGAGTTTTCTCAAAAAATTAAAAAGAACTACTATTTATATGTTAACTACCATTCACATTATAATATCAGACTTCTGGTCCCTAGAACTTAAGCCACAAATTTCACTGTGTTTTGTTAAAGCGGCCCTAGGAACTATCGCAAATGGCTAACATTCAGATTTTGTAAAGAAGTAAAATAAGCTCAATTTATCATGTTTAAATGGAAAAATTAAATATTGGAGAATAATTAGGAAGGATAGTCATAAAAATCTGCACAACCAAGACTCAGCTGCCCTGAGAATTCCTGAAGATGTGCACATGGAAATGTATTGGCAGTAGGGACAGTAGCACAAACTCAGAAAAACCTAAAAGTGCCTCCACAGAAAAATGGCTTCATATATTATGATGAAGTTATAGAACATTTTATGTATCTAATTAAATAATCACAGAAATGTAAGTATATGGCTTTGGAAAGATAGTCATAATTTATTACATTGATAACAATCTACAGAACAATATATATAAAATGAACTTATTTTGTAAGACTCAAGATACAACTATTTATATAGTCACATATATGGTTTTTCATATATGTGTGCATATGTTACTTTTACAGACATATGTGTGTGTGTGTGTGAATATGTATTTTGTAGAAACATAGAGAAGTCTAGATGATTGCACAACAAACTCCTAGGAGTGCTTATCTCTGGGAGATGATCATGTTTTATTTTATGCACATAATAAATAAAAGTGACCAGGAATCAGTTCCCTTGCCTTCTCCGTTGGGAGCACCCAGAGATAACAGGAGAACTGAGTTCAGATTACTTGCTCCAGTGTTTCCTGTTCTGTCGGGTCATCATGGTTGGACTGTGATTCTCTATTAGGACCACCGTTCCTCTCAGGCATCCCTTTCCATATCAGTCTCTCCCTTGTTTCTGGAATTCTTTCCTGTCATGTCCTTTTGGGTCTCAAAGCAGTAATGACTCTCTGTGACTCTCCCTGGGACACCATTCTTTTTCACTTTTCCTGAGTACTATTCACACCTTTGCCAACCATCCTTGATCAAACCCCAAAGTTGGAATGTGCCTCTGTTTACCTCCTGTTGATTTTCCCTGCCCAGTATTCCCTCAGTTTACTCCCCTGACTTTAGCCCATGTGACTTTGGTGAGGCTGACTCATGCTGAGACCCCAGCTTGAATCAATAGGATTCCCGTATTCCTCCAGCCATGCTGAAGGACTCGGAGGAAGCCACATGAAGGATCAAGCTGGGTCACCAAGAGGCAAGCACAGAGATTCTGCTGTACTTAAAGAGGCAGTCTCTTCCCATGACACTTGATCTTTCCCTGGGTAGAATGAAAGCCTAAAATGTTTGATGGCCACTTTTGTCATTATGTGTGAAAAGCCTGGTTAGAAATAATGGCAAAAACGATCAAAGCAGAATTACAAAATGAACCAACCTATTCCTAATGATATAATTTGGCCACATATATTCAGTCATGCCTGCACCTTGACTACTCATGAACTATTAATATATATGAGCTGATAATCACCCCTTTCCTCTTGTTTGTTGGAATTAAAAAAAATCCTGAATAATACAAGTATCTTGTGACCTTATCGTCTCAGCCCAAGTAATGACTTATTTTCTGCTAGCCAGCTGTGTGTCACGCCCGTGTGACACACTCTGCTCTTAACTTGAAGTGATGACTGGTATCTACCAACTTGGAGCCATAGATTACTGAGGGTTTTGATTTTTTTCTCTTTCTATTTCTTTTAAAAATGTTAAGCTAGAATTATGGACATATTTTGAAGCTGATTGGAAGAAGGAAGGAAGGAAGGAAGGAAGGAAGGAAGGAAGGAAGGAAGGAAGGACAATTTACAGCTGACTCATATTTTGGCACTCAGGTTCCATATTGCACAGCCCTTTTTCACTAACATCTGAGAGATGCCAAGAAACCAGAAAACTCTGCAGTTTCGATTTTCATGAGGTTTGGAAACTCTTAAAAATTGTTGAATTTGCTGTTGTCTTATTTCCTCATGTGTTCAAATACTAAAATCCCCACTTAATTGAACTGGTTTGAGTGGATATCTGATTTTTTAAGGAAGAAGAAATTTAGCTAAAAGATTTGTTGACATGGAACCATCTTCATTTTATATTTGCTGAGAATGGCTTCTTTAAAATTCTGTGGTTTGATTTAAAATCTCTCTCTCTTTCTCTCTCTCTCTCTCTCTCTCTCTCTCTCTCCCTCTCTCTCTCTTTCTCTCTCCCTCTCTCTCTCTCTTTCTCTCTCTCTATCACCACCTCTACCTCTATTCAAGCTTTGCTGATATTGTCACTGATGTTTCTGTGAACATATCTTCATCTCAACACCACCTATATCCATGCCTGCTCCAATACCTGTGCATATTTCTATATTTGCATCAATATCTGCTTTTTTTGTGTGGTACCGGGGATTGAACCCAGGGGCGTTCTACCTCTGCGCTACGCCCCCGGCCCTATTTTTTATACTTTATTTTGAAACCGGGTCTCACGAAGTTGCAGAGGGCCTCACTAAGGGGAGAGAGAGAGAGAGAGAGAGAGAGAGAGAGAGAGAGACAGGGAGAGAGAGAGAGAGATTGAGAGCTGAGGCTGACCGCGAACCCGGATCCTCCGGTCTCCGCCTCCCAAAGTACTGGGATTACAAGCATGCGCCACCACGCCCGGCAAAATATCTGCTTTTATATATTAATGAGTTGTTAATTATGAAGTTCATTGACTCTTACCAAGGACTGTAAACCCTGACTATAAGTCAAGGAAACATAGTCTGGCAATCCAAATAATTTTGCAGTGGCTCAAAAACTTTTCATGTTTATCTTAGTTATTATAAAGATAAATCATACCAAAAAACCCTTCTCTTTTGAAATCTGCCTTTAGTCTCTCCTTTTCTTCCTGCAGGCACCTCAACCTTCCCTTTCCTCCATCTTCCAAAATATTCTCTCCAATGTCTACCCTACTCAAAGTTTCTTCTTATAAGATTGTCACTTGTCCTTGTAATGGTTGGTACTCAAAGGGTTGGTCTACAAATAGGCAGTCTTTCTGGAAGGCTGAACAAAAGAAGTGGAAGGAGAAATCAATGGGCTCAGACATTGTTCTTTGTACTAGGCAAGGAAAACATGAAGTCTGGGAATTCCTTTGGGGGATTTCTGCCTTCACATGTGAGTATTGGTTTACACAGGGAACTTTAGGAAATGTACAGCAAACTTTCAACAATGGCTATTTCTGAATGAAGGTCATCTTTATCTTCCATTATGTATTTTTTGCATATTTTCCGATAGGCATGTGTTGCTTTTATAACCACAAGAATATATAATCATTGAAGAAACTAAGGTTTGAAAGGCATGAGGTTCTAAGGAAAGTAATACTGAGACTCTGAACATCCTTTGGAAATGTACTGGGAGAAACGCAGCAATCTTCCCATAGATCATTCACCCTGGGAGACATCACCTACTGCCCCGTCCCCAGGGTCCAACCCTCTCCTAACCTAACCTCAGTTTTCTGTTTTGAAAATGGCATCACATAAAGCACAGGTTGTTCCTGAAGATCGTGCATTTTGTTTTCCAGAAAGGACTAAGACGGGAAGGATTGACACACACGCTGCTCTTCTCCTCTGCATTGACCCTTATGTTTCTGTAGGATGCACTGACTAGGACCATGGGGCATCTACCAGGTTGTTCTCTGCATTGGTGGCAGAAGCCCCATGCCCACCAGATCACTCTGGGGCCTTTGTTTTATGATGTTTTCACAAATTGGACAAAGCACTCTTTTGTACCTTCATCTTGGCAGACAGCCTAACAAATGAAGGGTAAGCTTGACTGCTTCTGAAGAAAAGAAGATATTTCCTCTGTACTTGTGAAGGTCAGCATGACTAGGTACACATTAGTCACTATCAAGTAACAAGGAAATGTGAATAGGTGTCCAAGATCTGACTCACCTGCTTGCTTATTCATTATTCACCTATAGGCCGGCACTCTGCGCGGGTGCTGGGAAGTGCTGAGCAAGACACACTCTGTGCTTAGAAGGGATGCTTAGAATAATGGGAAAGATACACCTGGAGAGATGAGGTCTGAAATATTAGTACTAGCAATGACAATGCAAACAGTAACATTTACTCAATTCTGTTTACTATGTGCCAGAAACGATTCCTATTTGCATATCTCATAGCACCTCCCCAGAATTATTAATAGGCCATTATTAATATTAATTATTTTCTATATTTTATTTTAAAAAGAACTGGAGTCCAAAGACTTCACGACTCATTCAAGGGTAATGAGCTGTTATGGCAAACTTTAAACTCAACATTTCTAATTCCTCAGCTAAGAGAGCTATATGAAATCATGAACCTGTGGTTTAGCAGCCCAGATCACAATGGCTGACCACCTGGAAGAGGTGAAGACTTTGCAGAAGTGGTGAGTGCTTTGGCGGGTCTTTGAAACAAGCCACTCTCCAAAGATTTTGGGGGGAAAATGGAATCGTGAAGAGATTAGCAAAAGTCTTAATCATCCCCTTACTATGCACCAGAGATCGCAAACTGCCAGCCTGTGAGCAGAAATCTCCTGCAGATCTCATTTGTTTGGCCAATAAAAACAACAACAGCCAGGTTTTGTTGTTCATTCCAAGGATTCAGGACAAGTGGGAATCTGTCCTGGCTCCTCTGCTGGTCACCAGGGTGACAAGTTCATGAGTTATTTCTCTCTGGCCCTCAGTTGTCTCATTCAATTGTTTATGTTTAATCAACTTGATTGAGATTTAATGTACGTGATATAAACTGCATCTATTTAAAGTATAAAATCCGTTAAGTTTTGACAGATAAATGCACCTAAAAAACACTGCCAGGACCAAGAATATTTCCACATCTCCTCCAAAGTTTCGTCACGTCCTTTGCTGTCACCCATCCTGCCTTCCACTCCTGGCCTCTGGAAACCATTGATCTGCCTGTCTGTCAATATACATGTGATAGTTAATCTAAGTTGTCAACTTGACCTGATCATGACACACCCAAGATTATGTGATTTTGGGTGTGTAACAGCAGATTAAAGAGAAAGCCCTGCCCTGAATGTAGGCAGCAGAATTCTGATAGGTGCGGACTTAGATAAAAATTCAGCAGAATTCTGATAGGTGCGTGTAGAGTGTGTGCGACTTGTTCTGAGGAAAGCGCATTCTGCTCTCGCCTGAGATCGTCAGCTGCCGGCTCCGCCTTTCTCCGAAGAGCTCAATCTTCTTGGCCTCCA
>PVJS01009551.1:16770-50199 GCA_004027185.1 Glis glis
AACTCCACCATCGTTTCTCCGAAGAAGCTTTCTGATCTTCACGTCTTGGACTGGGACTGAATTAGTGGTTGCTCCAATCCTAAGACTCCAGCTCTTAGACCGTTCGACCAGCTACTGGTTCCTCTGACCCTCCATGTGCAGTCAGAACCTGGGACTACATTGCTGCAAACTGTAAGCCATCTGATAAATCCCTTTTTTTAAAAAATATACTCATTCTGTGTATTCTGTTAATCTAGAGAACCCTGTCCAATACAATACATTAGTTTCAATTTTCTATAATTTTTCATAAATAGAATTACATAGCATACAATGTTCTTTGCCTATCTCTGATCAGTCAGTATGCTGTTTTAAGATTCACCCATGCTGTGCTTGTGTCCTCAGTTCATTCCTTTTTAATTTCTGAGTAAGATTTCACTACGACACAAGAGTTGTTTGCAGTTGTTGGCTATTGTGAGGAAAGTTGCCATGAATAATGTACACAATTCTTTCCAGGAAGTTATGCTTTATTTTCACTTGAAAGAATATATTTCTCAGCCTTTTAAGGAAACTGTTTTCCAATGTTGTGTCAGAGTTTCACTTTTTCATCATTAATCTAAAAGGGGGTCCGTAAGTCTACCTTGTTACCAACAGTTGGTCTTGCTGGCAACTCTTGGTTTTGGCAGTCTTAAATTTTAGCCATTGTAGTGGAAATACATATTCAAATAGTCTAAGTATTTTTTAATTGAAGTCCCTTGGCTTAACACTTCAGTTTATTTTCTTTCTTTTAATGATTTCCACATTACCTGTTGGCAAATGTCAAATGCCTAATCCATTGTACTGTCACCCTGGCTCTGAAACCATTTAAAGCAGGGATCTTGCATATATTATGTTATTTTAACTTCCCATAAATATTTTATTTTATTTAAATAAATATTTATTTTATTTATTCTCATCACAAGTGAGTATTAGCAAGTCTCATTCACACCTGATGAAGTAAAGGTAAAAGGAAATAGAGTCCAAATCACACACCTAATAATAACAACCCAGATATAAATCAAATCTATTTGACTTCAAATTTGGTTCCTTTTCATGCTGGCCTTCAGATCACAGGAATTATAAGTGCCAAGATTCAGAACTAGGGAAGGGACTATATATTAGTTCATTTTCTTTTAATGTAAAGAATTAGCTGAACCTGAGTACTTTATAAAGAAAAGAGGTTATTTACCTAAAAATTTTGAAGGCTGAAAGCCCAAAACACATGGTGCCGGTTCTGGTAAGGGCCCCTCTAAGCTGCCTCATACCATGGCAGATGGCATCAGGGTTGCAGCGTGAGCGAAGGGGAGATCACGTGGTGACAGGAAGCCATGGAGTGATTCAGGAGTCAGGACAACTGTCTCGTAAGAACTCTCAGGAGAACTAGCCAGGGTCCCAGGAGAGACCAATTCCTGTTAAGGGTAGCTCCCTCAATGACTGGATACTCTCCCATTAGGACTTGCCTCTTAAAGGACCTAGCTCTTCACCAATACATTGATGACCAAACTCCCAATCAATAAGCACTTGGGGGACACAGGCCCACAAACCTTATCAGATTAGCAGAGATAAAAGGTTGTATCAATTATCTGAGTCTGCTTGTAGGACTTATGATAGTCAGAGCCAGCTATATCACTTGAAAAATAATAATGCTGTATTCCTAGTTCCAAAAGCAGAAATAAATTTTGTTGAAAGTATTAAAACATAAGTTTACATAAAACTTTTTTTCTGCCATGCCTCTCTCAGATTGTATGTTCTTTATTTGCTCTTTAATGTCATTATGAATGAAGAAAAATTACAATTTTATGTAATTAGCATACATTTTTCTGGTCAACTTTATAATATTGAACAATGCTAGTTTTGTGTAGAAAATAACAAGCCGGGTGTGGTGGCGCACACTTGTAATCCCAGTACTTGGGAGGCTGAGACCAGAGGATCCGGGTTCGCTGCCAGCCTCAGCTACTTAGTGAGGCCCTCCGCAACTTAGTAAGACCCTGTTTCAAAATAAAGAATAAAAAGTAGGGCTGGGGGTGTAGCTTGAAGATAGAATGTCTCTGGGTTCAATCCCCAGTACTGCAAACAAACAAACAAACAAAAAAACAAAAAAAAAATAACAGCATTTAACTCACATGCAGAATCATTAAAATTGCACAATATGTATTTTGTAGGCCCTATAGGCATATTGTGCAGTTTTGATAATAAAAACTAGAAATGCTGCCAAAACTCATCATTGTTTTAATGCCATTTTTGAAACATATGCACATTCTACCAATATTTTACTTCAGCATATTGATAAGAAAGATTTAAAAGAAATGAAACTAAGCATTTCCCCATCCCCCCCATGTCATGATTTTCATCCTAAGTGGTTGGCTAATGTGTCAGTTAAAAAATAATACGACAGAGTTCCTTGGTCATTGGTGTTTCTGAGAACATCGTTGCCTTCTTTCTGATACAAGATAGTCCCAGTTTGAACAAAAACACGTTGTGTAGGGCTATCAGTGCCCCAGGTATTCAGTATGTTAGTAACATACTTCTTTCTTGCTTTGAGACATGCTGAGCTCCCTCCCATCATGGGTCCATGGGAATTCTGTGCTCATGAAGTAGACATGGCAAACACCACTTTTAAACGGAATGGCAAGTAATGGTGGATACTGATATTCATGCATATACTCTGTCCCAGAAGAACTCACTTATATAACACATGTTCCAAGATAAAATTATAATGTCAAGACAGTATCAAAAGAGCATTCAAGCAAGAAGTGAGACCTACTAAGCACTAGGCCCTACATGATTGCACTGGCATCATGCAGATGGGGCTAGCTTTTTGGAAACAAGGGGCAAGAATGACTTTTACTAGTACCATTTTTATTCAATCATTTATTTAATCAATAGTATTAAATATCTATAATATGCCAAGCACTGTCTTAGGTTCCTAGGAGGCAGCAGTGGACAGGAGAAGAAAATTCTCATGGTGCTTGCTTTCTACATTTTTTTTTTTTTGGCGGTACCGGGGATTGAACGCAGGGGCGTTCTACCTCCGCGCTACGCCCCCGGCCCTATTTTTTATACTTTATTTTGAAACTGGGTCTGCTTTCTACATTTTTTTGAGGCGTGAACTAGATAAGGAAAATTTGAACCACCTACTCTTACTGAGAGAAATATTAATGACTAGCGTACAACTAAAAAGAACCAGGAGATAGGAACACAGCTCAGAGAGAGGGTGCTCCAGTAACATGTGTGAGGCCCTGGGTTTGATCTCCAGCATCACAAAGAAATTTATAAGAAGAAATAATAAAAAAGGTCAATCGCTATAAAAAATCTGCATTATACAACTAGATTTTCCAAAGATGGCTGCATATCCACTAAATGTGTAAATGATGAGAAAGAGGTTTTTTGTTTTTATTTATTTTTTTGCTTCTTTGATTGTTTTCCTGCTTAAGAATGCCAAAAGAGTTAATCAGCTAATTCAGCTAAGTGACTTCTACCCCATTTGCTTGCTTTGTTTGTTTGTTTCTTGGCAGTCTGTGGAAGCACAAACCTCTAATTGGATTTGTCCTCACTTTCCTGTGTGTTTTGCTAAAATGGATGAAATGTAACTCCTCATCATTTTCCCATAGACATGTGAAACTGAGAAGGACTCTATTCTACAATTAATAAATCACTGATCATGGTCACTGTCTTGGCAAATCCATTTTTCAGCAAGAGGAGTCATAAGAAATGGTGTGCAGAGCAGACTTCTAGCCCACGAGTTCCCATGATCAGAGGGCTGATGAAAGCACACCTGGCCAGGTACCACCTGCAGGGTTTGGCTTAGGTGGTCAGGAGAATTTCTTGAGATTTTGTGTTACTGGTCCATTGTAAGAGGACCAGCTGAACTGTCTGAAGTCAGGAGACAGGATCTGACGTACCCTTTTCACTTGAAACTTGTAGAGATTTGCTTATATGTATTGTCATGAGCTTTGGGCCAGAAATAGTATTTCTACAAACCAAGAAACAGGCTAAGTTGAAACTTTCCTTTCTACCTTTAACTTTTTTACTCACTGTGTGTGTGTGTGTGTGTGTGTGTGTGTGTGTGCATGTTTGTGAGAGAGACAGAGATAGAAAGAGAGAGAGAGAGAGAGAGAGAGAGAGAGAGAAAGGGAAAGAGTTCCAGAAGAGGATCTTCATAATCCTAAGCAGATCCCATCATTTGGATAATAAAAGCATTGAGAAAGTAAATTTAGCAAAAAGATTGTATGTAGCTCGCAATTATTGTGTACAAGTTAGTAAAACATAATAATTTCTTATTAAGCCATTGTGTCAGGCACTTTGCTTTCTCTCATTGAGACTACATTATGATCCTTTCCAGTACAAATAAACCTTTTTGGCTTATTTTAGAGATGAGAAAATTTAATTTAGTAAGGGTTGAATGAAACATCTTGGGTCACAAAATCAGAAAACAACTCAACCAGTTGTTTTCTTGAAATCAGGGCACCTTGGTTGGATTTAAGTAAGCTTTCATGATGGAGCGTTTTAAGGAAGTTAAAATAAAAAGGTGGATTCCTACCTAAATTGTTATCTACTTAAAAATAATTTTCTGTGGAGCTGGGCATGGTGGCACATGCTTGTAATCCCAGTACTTGGGAGGCTGAGACAGGAGGATCACAAGTTCCTGGCCAGCCTCAGCTACTTAGTGAAATCCCAGTACTTGGGAGGTTGAGATAGGAGGATCCCAGTTTCGCGACCAGCCTCAGCTACTTAGTGAGGCCCTCCGCAACTTAATGAGACCCTGTTTCAAAATAAAGTATAAAAAATAGGGCTGAGGGTGTAGCTCAGAGGTAGAATGCCCCTGGGTTCAATCCCCAGTACCGCAAAAAAAAATAAATAGATAAAAATAAAAAAGAAGTAAACTGAGCCATTGGATGATGGCATCTCAACCTAGAAAAAGATTTTCTGTAGAGGTATGAATTTATTCATATATAAAAGTAAAATAAAGTTTAATTTTCTGAGAATTTCAAAATACTGCTAGTGATAAACCCAACATGTATTACTGTTTTTTTCTGTGATCACTTAAAAAATGTTGTATCAAATTTTCACTGAGAAGGTACTATACCCTTAATTTGAAAAACAATGTAAAATGTATCAAATTTTCACTGAGAAGGTACTATACCCTTAGTTTGAAAAACAATGTAAAATATAGATTAAAGAAAAGGGGAAAATTCTATAGTTTTTCTACTACTCAAAGGAGACAATTACTAAAAATTTTTTCCCCTACTCTTGTTCTATCTGTGCTTTCAATGGCATAAATCACATCATGCACATCTGTTTTTGTGCCCTAGATTTTTAATCTAAAACAATCCAGAATTTTAGAAAATCTTTTAAAGCTTTATTTTCAATGTATCGAAGGTCTTCCATTAAATAAATATGTACAAATGGGTATTTAATTAATTTTCTATATGTGCTTCTATATTTTTATGAAAGCAAATATCATTGAAATGAAGATGAATAAATATGAATAACATGAATAAAAATGTTAGAGTACTTTGATTTATTTAATTGAGACAAATACACCAGAAATGAGTTAAAGTATTTGTTTAGCTTGCAAGATTGCTAGCATTGGCTTGTAAACAGGGGTGAGTTTACTATGTAGTTAGTGAAGCTCAAAATCTGGGACTCCTTACTTGCATTGTCTCTTCCAAGGCCCTGGGAGGGCTCTAGCATAACTAGCCAAATAGAATTTTCGATGCCTACTTTTCTATTCTTTTTCCCAAATCAGATGCTCCAAATTATATAATCTTCATTCACCATAAAGTTTGAAGCCTCCCTGATCATGTCGTAGATTTCAAGGTCTGATTTGAGGTTAGTTATGTGAGTAGCAAACTAATCAGGTCTACATTTTATATATTATACTGGATATTATTATAAAATGTGTGTTTTCTGAATTCTTACTGAGTATTATGGATGGGGAGGAGGTAACGGAAATAGGCTGCAGTTTTTTAGAAAATGGAAGTGGAAAAGTCCTCCATGGGTTGTCTATCATAATTGGGGCAAGTGAGTTGAGAGGTAGGAGTAGAGACACGCAAATGTTTACTAAGGCCAAAGAGTCAGGAGAGACAGAAATCTCACCCGGGCTCTGTGTTCCAGTGTTCGCTCTCTGTAGCTCAGGCCACCCCAGTTCTTGGAGTCTTCATTTCATATTTTTTCTTTTCCTGAGCCTATTTCATTTTGATCAAAGTCATCTCAATGATTTTATTTTAATTAACCTAATGGATTTAAAGGATGAAGTGTATTATGTGCATCTCCTTTAGAAAAATATTTGATGACTCTAAAACCCATATTTCTTTGAGAATTTGCTATTGCCAAGTCTTAGAGTCTTACATCTACTGAATATTAAAATTTTTTGAGGTATGGATTACAAATGAGAAAGGATGTCACTGTAGCAAATTGCTGAAAGCTCTTTTTGAGATCGTGAATAATGAATACCAAATCCACATTGCATATTTTTAGAAATTATGCAAATCACATTAAGTAAATTGCTTATGAAGTGAGGTGTTTTGATAAAAACATTTAATTCTCTTTTTGCTGTAGCATATAAGTGGTGTTTAGGATAAGCACATTCAAATCTAACAGCTTCCTGTTAATTTATTAAAAACCTGAGTTATTTAATAATAATATACTCTCTACTCATAACATCAAGGTTTTGAGTGTTTAGCCTGGATTTTAATTATTCCATTCATAATTCCACTAAATTAATAATGTATCACTGTATATAATTTTTTTAATATATTGAATTTTTCTTTTCAGAGTTATGATTTGAGCAGATTTAGAGGAAGAGAACTTCCTGTTGGCTGTGTCTTTGTCTGAAGTTGGTTCTTATTATGGTTAGATGTGTAAAGGTGCATATTCACCAAATATGCACTGGATGCAGAGAAGTGACTGGATTCTACTCCCAGGAGGTAGGAAGCATTCTGGAGAAGAGGCACACTGGTCAAGCAAGTCAGCTCTCAGAGCGTCTGTGGGGACTCAGGGAAAGGATGGGATTCTTGGATTTAGTAGTGAGTGGATGCTCAGTGAAAAATATACCAAAGTCAACTACTATGCTGAGCACGAGAAAGAGGGAAGGGGGAGGGGATAGGGGTGGGAATTGGGGGAGGGCTAATTGACCATTGTGTGCATGTATACTTCTACCACCCTGAAATCCATCAAGATGTATGAAAACAATGCACCAATAGAAAAAGAAAAAGTCGCAGAGACGTTGACAATTAACATGAAAATTCAATAATGGAGAAATTTTGAAATAAATACATGGTAAAGGGAAAGAGTGTGATACAGGTGGACAGGATGAGAGAAGGCTGGAATTGAGAAAAAATAAAGATTATCTTGAAAAAGAAGCAGTCACTAATTTAACAGGCAGGTAGATAAGCTATGTGAAGAGATGCAATGGAGTAAGGTAATTATAATAATTTTGGCAATAATAATTATAATAATAATAATAAATGTGATAGAAATAATGAAGCCTAC
The DNA here is from genome assembly GCA_004027185.1 of Glis glis. Lineage (NCBI taxonomy): Eukaryota > Metazoa > Chordata > Mammalia > Rodentia > Gliridae > Glis > Glis glis. The sequence goes on from PVJS01009551.1 coordinate 24,280, forward strand.
TGCATCTTAAAAACTATTTTCAAGGCCTTGTGTTTAGTGCTTTACATTTTTTATAACCCTAGGAAGCAGATAGTAGTTAGTTGTTTCCAATGGGGAAATCAATGTACAAAGAAGACACACAATTTTCCTAAAATTTTGTCAAGTGGTGAAGAGTCTTAAATGTCAGATCGAAGAACTTGTCTTCAGCTCTATAGGTAAAAGAGGTCCACTGAAGTTTCTGATGTCTAAACGCCATGAGCCTTTTCTCATATCAAAATGTGTTCTAAAAATGTAATTAGTTAACAAATAATAATTGAATATGTCTTCTGAGCCAGGCATATTCTTTGTGCTTGGGATGTATCAATGAACAAATGGAAAAAGACTTGCCAATGTGGGGTTTATATTCTACTGGAAAGTAAAAGAAAAAAAAATTAAATACACACACATGATGAAGAACATTCTATATTAGAAGGGACAAGTATTGTGGAGAAAAAATGGAGCCAACTCAAGATATTAGAGAAAGCAGGTGAGGGTTAAAAATTTAAGAGACTGGGGTCAGCACAGTCTGCATTAAGAAGGTAAAATTGAAGCAAAGCTCTGAAGAAGGTGAAAGAATTAGCCAAGTAGACACCTGGAGAAGTGTATTCCAGGCAGTGGGGAGGGTTGGCATGCGTGATCTAAGGCCAGGTTCCTGGGTTATTGGAGAAATAGCAAAGAGACCACTGCAGTAAGAAAGGAGGCCACATAAGCACCTCAAGGGAAGGACATGTGTAACCTTGAAGCCATGTGAAGATGTTGACTTTCTTGCTAAGCAAAATAAGGAGCTACTCATTGCAAGGCTGTGAGCAGAGGAGTGAAGGTCTCTGCTTCACTTTTCCATTGAGAAAGGGAAGGCAAAAAAATAAAAAGAGGTGTTAGGAAGCTTCCATAATAATCCAGAAGAAAGGACGCGGTGGCTTTGAACCAGGATGAAGATAGTAGAGGTAGTGAGAATTGGCGGCATTCTGGATACATTTGAAAGCAGAGGGAAGACTTGTAAAAGAGTAGATGTAGCATGTGAATAAAGAGATAGCTTGAGGATTTGGAGCCAGAGCATCTGGAAGATTGGAGCTGGCATCAAATGGAATTACACTTATAATTCAGTAATTATAGTAAGAATATTCTGTCTGTACTGCCAATGTAAGTAAGGACCTTGATGTCAGATAGATCATTACAGATATTACACAGACCTGTGTTCCAGGTATTATTCCTAATAGTATTGTTTTGTAAAGGTTTCTGTTTAGATGATGATTTTGTGGGGGTTTTGTTTGTTTATTTGTTTGTTTGTTTGTTTGTGATACTGGGGATTGAACCTAGGGACTTTCTTCCTCTGAGCTACAGCCCAGTTCTATTTTATTCTTATTTTGAAATAGGGTTTCACTAAGTTGCTGAGAGCCTCCCTAAGTTGCTGAAGCTGGTCTTGAACCTGGAATCTGCCTGTCTCAGCCTCTCAAGTAGTAAGATTATAGGCATGTACCACTACACCTGGCTTGCATGATAAACTATATTAATACTGTGGTGGAAACAATCACATGGCACCAAGACCCTTCTCAATGATAGACTTTTGTCTGACCCATTGTGGGACAACCTAGTCCCAGAACATCTTCAGCTGTCTGCATCTCCTGGAATTACCTAAGATACAGGGAGCCATCTCCTCCAAACTCTTCCTTCTGGGGATGCCCCACACCAATGACCTAACAATGAGGGAACATAAAGGCCTGACATCCTGACCCCACCCAGTACAATTCCTAAGGAGTATTCTAGTTCCAAAGCTGTTCATAGGGTTGGTCCAGTGTGGCTTTGAGCTTATATCAGTGTATTAGTTTTCTATTGCTGCTATAATAAAATTACCACAAATATCTTGGCATAAAAAATACAAATTTATTATCTCACCCTTCCCTACATTAGAAGTCTGATACAGGTTAAACACAACTAAAATCAAGGGGCTGACATGGCCTTCGTCATTTCTGGGGTCTCTAGCAAATTGGTATCTTTGCCTTTCCTAGGTTTAGAGAGCACGCGTATTCTTTGGCGCATGACCCCGCCCTTCATCTTTAAAGTCTGCAATGTCTAGTTGAGTCTTTCTCACATTACCTCACTCTGACTTTGACTCTGCTGCCTCCCTCTTCCACCTTGAAAGAGTCTTTCAAGGACCTCTGCGATTACATTGACTTCACCTGAATAATTCAGGCAAATCCCCCTATCTTCACGTTAGCTGATTAGAAACCTGATTCCCCTTTGCCATGTGACCTGGCGTATTCACAGCTGCCAAGCACTGGGATGTGGATAAATTGGGAGGTTCATTATTCTGCCTCCCACACTCGACCTCTCTCCATCTAATCCTGCTTCCTTCCTCTCCTTTTTATAGGTGCTAATCCTAAGGACACACTTTAATATACATCCTGCATGCTGAAGTTCATCTCCCATTCTGTTTCCTGAGAAATTTGAGACCGTTATCTTAACGATGGCTAATGTCCCTTATGTGGAAAACATTTAGTAACTATTTGTGGCTTTCATCTGCTATTTGTAGCACCATCGCCCTTTTCTTTGTAATATTTAATTGTGCCCTATTCAGTGACTCTGTTGTCTCTCCTCATAAACACGCTCCATTCTCCACTTTATCTCACATTACCATCTAATTTATCTTCATTTTTCATGTCCGATCTTCTGTGTTGCCTTGCTCTCCTCCTCCTTCTTTTACCACTGAGTTACTGTCTCTATCACCGCATAGAAACTACGATAGAGTGTCCAATTATGATTCTTTTAAGGCTGATTCTCCTTGACGTCAGCAAGTCTTAAAGGACTCCGTGTGTTTTGAGTCCTGTGCTACTTAGGGGATGTTCATCATTCTCCGCTTATTTGCTTTCATGTTTGGTTCTTAAAAAAGCATGCATTCTATTGTGGCTGTCCCCCTGCCCTCACACACGCTTGGAAGGGATTTCCAGCACTGCACTTTGTATGCCCTTCTCCTAACACTTACGTACTGCATCGCCATTGCCCATTTAGTTATTTACAAGCTCTGAGATGGCGAGATCTATGTTCACTATACTTCATATTATATCTTAACAAGGAATATTTCTATATTTGTTGGATCCATAATAATCTCTCCAGTTCTACGACTCAAAAGCCCTGTCATATATTTCATATAGTAGTTCTACTAACATTGCAAACTTAAAATAGACAAATTTAATTTACCATTGTCTAACACTTCTTTTATTAACTAACATTGTCCAACACTTCTTTTTATTTTTGTTCACAGCTTCACCATTGTCCTAATAACCAAAGACTTGAATCTGTGAGATAAGCTTTGAATTTTATTTTCTTTTGCACTAACCCCTACTGTGCTCCATGCCCAGCGGCAGTGTAAGTGGTAAATTAGACTAAAAAGATTCTATCTCTGGAATGCAACATATCTTACTCTCTCCTTTCCCATCTCATCATCATTTAACTTGAATAAAAATCTCTTTTCCACTCATCTGAGCTAAGCTGATAATCGATTATTAAATTGCTTTGTCCTGTCCTTCCCTTAACATCCCCGTATGTATCATTTCTAACATAGGAAGCTATATACTGCACAATGTGTTTCTTTTAAAAGTTAAATGCTAAATATCAGCCTCTGGTAGCATTCAGTTGTAAAACTTCTTATTTGTAGAATGCAAATCCTTACAACAGTATTAGCAAACTGTAAGTAACAAAGTGAAACACATAGAAGAAAAACAGAAAGATTCCACGATGGCATAAGTTTTAGAACTACCTAAACTAAAAGATTGCAAAATATGGTTCCCAGTTCCTTCTATCCCTGTGTGCAGACCTCCTTACAATTGAAGTTGTCACTCCTCCCTTTAAAAGGGTGACTTCTTTCTCTGTCTGCTTGATTTGGGGATGAGCTTGTGAATTATTTTCATAAATACAGTGTGGCAGCTGGGCACATGACTGTAATGCCAATACTTCAGAGGCTGCGACAGGAGGATCACATGTTCAAGGATAGCCTCAGCAACTTAGTGAGACTTTCAGCGACCTAGTGAGACCCTGTTTCAAAACAAAAAATAAAAAAGGGCTGGGGGTGTACCTCGGAGGTAGAATGTACCTGGATTCAATCCCCAGTACTTAAATAAATAAATAAATAAGGCAGAAAGGATGCTATGTGACATCAAAGCCTGGATCTCAAGGCCTTTTTGGATCATTTCTGCCATCATGTGAAGAAGCATGAGATTTAAAAAATCAAATAAGCAGACAAAAATATAACAACAACCACAAAAATCGTAACATAAAAAAAAACTGCAGAGGAAGAGAAACCAATGAGAACCATCCTCCAGCCAAAAGCAGAGACATCAAAGAGCACGGAATGGCTCAGCCAACCCTCAGAGTCCTGAGAAATAATAAAGGGTATTTAAACCCACAGCACAGAGTTGGTCACGGAGCAGTAGGTAACTGATACAGACATGTTTGTCCTTTACTTGACAAGCCTAATTCATATCAGCCTAGAGAAGGCGGAAAAGCCCTGCTCTGAAAGGAGCTGCTTACCTTTGTATAATCCAGTTGAATTTATTTGAGCAAAGAACCATTGTGGCTGCCACTTACAAACTTTGTTCAGATTTCTAGTGCTAGAATTCTGTTTTGGAAGCCCAAATTGTTATCATCTGCCTGCAACCCACTCTCATAAAGCGATATTTCATTATTGTCTTTTCATACACAATCCAGTTTAAAATTCTATTATATTCAATTCTTGTGTGTCCTCTCTTCTGTTTTGGGGGGTGTGGGGGAGCCCTTTGATACTAATTTTAAACGTTATATTTTCTTTCGTAATAGTTTTATTGGCACACTGTAAGTATACATCATGGTGAGGTTCAAAGTGATACAAACAGGCTGGGCATGGTGGTGCACGCCTGTAATTGCAGTACTTGGGAGGCTGAGACAGGAAGATCACAGATTTGAGGCCAGACACAGATTTGCTGAGACTCTCAGCAAATTAGTGAAACCCTGTCTCAAAACAAAACAAAACAACAACAAAAAAGTGGTAGAAGCATACATGCACACATCACTTGGCTTATTTCCTTCCTCATCCCACCTTTCTCCCCCCTCCTCTCTCCCTGTGCACGTTAGTGAGATTGGTAATAATACCTTCATATACGGACATAACATTATTTGAATTGTTTCCTCCCTCAATCTTTCTTCCTCCCCTCCTCACCTCCTCTCCCAATCACCTTTTACTATTCTACTGCTCTCTCTCCTCATTTATCGTAAGTCCCTTTTGTTTCCTATTTTCTCTCTAGCTTCCACATAGGAGAGAAGGCATACAACTAAAGCTTTTGTTGATGATCCCTTTTGAAAGTTATCCCATGATTCCCTTAGGTCATATATCACAGCCAATGCAACAGCGTTCTCGATTACTCTGTGCACCTGTGGTGGGCCAGGGACGGTGTTGACGATTAGGATCTGTAATTGTGAGAAAGGCAGAGCTCTGAACTTGAGCTTCTGGGCATTGTATCTTGGTTATTTATATTTTACTGCTCTGGATGTTCCATAAGGGCAAAATGGGTTTATTAAGAACATTTTTCCCCCATTGTGATTGTTTTCTTTTCTTGGGAAAATTCTCAACAGCTATGTGCAGGATGGTAAGTGAATGAATAATGCAAATAGTTCTGGCTTAATACTCATTACATAAGCTATTGCAAAACATTAAGTCCTTTAGAATTTACTAATTTTTGCAACCAATTCCCTAATGCATACTGCAAGAGAAAGAACTAGAAATGGTCAGTAAGCAAGTCTTCCCTACATGAACTCAAGCCAAGTCTTCACGGGAACAGGCAGACTAGATAAAAATACAGTTAATGAGCTTTTTGTGAGCTTTAGGTGCCCGCCCTCACAGTTTTCACTAGAAGTCCATATGATGAAGCAGAATTTCAATAAACCTCGGATGAACATTTATTTATCACAAATTAGTGGCTTACAACAACACAAATATATGATCTTATAGTCAGAAGCCAGACAGGGATTTCATCAGGCTAAAGTCTATGTGTCCATAGACTGTGTTCTTTCTAGAGAAATAATAAACGTTAATAAATATTCTTCTGTAGGCTCTAGAGAAGATTTAGTTTCTTTCCCTTTTCCAGCTTCAAGAGGCCACCCTTCCTTCATCTTCAAAGCTGTCAAGGTGGCATTTCTCAGGCCATTCTTCTGTTGTCGTAAAACTTTTTTTTTTTTTTTTGCGGTACCGGGGATTGAACCCAGGGGCGTTCTACCTCCGTGCTACACCCCCGGCCCTATTTTTTTATACTTTATTTTGAAACCGGGTCTCACGAAGTTGTGGAGGGCCTCACTAGGTAGAAATAGAGACAGATAGAGAGAGAGAGAGAAAGAGAGAGAGAGAGAGAGAGAGAGGGAGAGAACGAGAGCTGAGGCTGGCTGTGAACCCAGATCCTCTGGTCTCCGCCTCCCAAAGTACTGGGATTACAAGAGTGCGCTACCACACCTGGCTGTTGTCGTAACTCTTTCTGACCACAGCCAAGACAAATCTCTTTAAAGAACTCCTATGCTGGGCATGGTGGTGCATGCCTGTAATCCCAGTACTTGGGAGGCTGAGACAGGAGGATCACAGCTTTGAGACAGTCTCAGCAACTAAGCAAGACCCTTTGCAACTTAATGAGACTCTTTCAAAAAAATGGGACTGGGGGTTAGCTCAGAGGTAGAATGTGCCTGGGTTCAATCCCCAGTACCACAAACAAACACCAAACCAACAAAATAACTCCTGTAATTAAATTAGGTCCACCCAAATAACCTAGAGTACTTCTCACCCTTAACCTTACTTGAATCTGAAAAGTTCCTTATGGGAAGGGAACATATTCCCTGGTTCCGGAGTTAGTATGTGCGTGTCTTGGGGAGGCCATTGTCCTACCTTGCACCAGTGGCGTGTCAATTGATTTCAACTTATTCTCATGTATAGACACACAAAACCCCATCTGGGCAACATTAGTCCTGTTTCATAAACGAAGAATCTGGAGCAGGCCATGTATCTTGCCTAGGATAATGTGTCAGGTTCTTCCTCAGAATGTACTATTTCCTGGCCTTACTTATCAAAGTTAGCCCTCTAAACTAGAGAGTAAAAGAAATGGATTTTCGAAAAGCATGTGTGAGGCAGTAGTCAGTTTAGCTATTCCAAGAGAATAGAGAAATCAAGGATAAACATTTAAACAACGAACTCCTAGTACCTGGAGTATGAGGGGCTTTTTGTCTGTTTGTCTTGTTTTGTTTTATCAGACAGATCTTGTGCTCAGTCCAAAAGGCAGAGACTATAGCTGTACTGACTTTTTTTTTTTTTGTGGTACTGGGGACTGAACCCAGGGGCATTCTACATCCAAGCTACATCCCCAGCCTTATTATTAACTCTTTATTTTGAAATAGGGTCTCACTAAGTTTTAAAGGGCCTCACTAAGTAGCTGAAGCTGGCTGTGAACCTGCCATCCTCCTGTCTCAGCCTCCCAAGTACTGGGATTATAAGTGTGAGCCACCACGCCTAGATGTACTGACTTTTTTGGTAGCTTTCAAATTTAGAGTACTACAGACTTTGCAAAAGCCTGTTAGACATAACTCTGCTAGACAAGGTAGGTGAAAAATGAGCAAGTTAAGGACTGATGATATAATGAAATTAATGTTAATAGAGCAGCATGTTAGGTTAGAAATATGTGGATACTTGTTCCACATATGCAGGGATAATGGTAGAAGAAGGCTTCAAAGAAAGGAGGTGATGGTACACATGCATTTTCAAGAATTTCACTATGAAAATTAGGTGGAAGAGAGACAGAAAAAGCAAAGGTGCTATAGAAATAAGAGTGACTGTAGTGTATATTTCTGAAAACTTGAATGAAGTGGATCGCCAAATCTACAAAGCCCCAGTTATTAGTGATCTTGGGCAAGTCACTTCACCTCGCTGAAAATGGTTCTTAGTCTACTGCCAATGTCTAGCACATTTCCAGGAATATGGTAAGCACTAACGAAATATTAAATTTAATTGACTTTTCATAATCCAAATGTTTGTAATAAGTTTTAGAAGAATGCTTACTTAATCACATTTATATTCACTGATGCATGTTAATGTAAACTAGAGTTATCCAGCAAGATTTAAATATAGCATTTGCAAAACACCCATATTTCATCTATAATAGGACAAATTATGACATTCAGAAAACAATCATTTGGGAATCATTGGTAGGAGAAAGAGAGAAAGTAATGGCTCAGGAAGTAATCTAAAGATGTGAGAAGAATCCTAGAGATAAAATAGACATATGAATACTATTTATGGGCTGGGGATGTAGCTCAGTGGTAGAGAGCTTCCCTAGAGTTTTTGAGGCCCTGGGTTCAATACCCAGTATGGCAAAAAAGAAATAAGAAAGAAGAAGAATGTAAAGAAATACATTCACAACGTGTACATGATTGCCTGAAAATTTCACAAAGAGAAAGACAACTCACTACAAATCACAAGTGATGAATGGACGGGGAGGTGGGAGGCAGGGAGCTGGGAAATGAAGCTTGATCACTGAATGAAAAGAGAAAGGAGCCGGGAGCCAGGCACGGAGGCGCATGCCTGTCATCCCAGTACTTGGCAGGCTGAGGCAGGAGGTTTGAGGCCAGCCTCAGCAACTTAGTGAGACTCTCAGCAACCTAGTAAGAATTTGTTTCAAAACAAAAATAAATAAAAAGGGCTGGGGATAGAATGCTTGGTGATAGAATGCCCCCGGATTCATTCCCCAGTACTACACACACAAAAGAAGAAGAAGAAGGAGGATTTCAAGGAAGTACAAACATATTTATCAAGAAGAAAAACTCCGAAGGACAAATTTAAAAAGATTAGGAAATGCTTGAGTTCAACCACTTAAAAATATATAAAAAATATAGAGTTCAGCACCTACATATTTCTTGGAATTTGACCACCTGAACACATGTATACATCATAGTGCTCCCATAGAATGGTGGTCCCTTATTCTCAGGACACCTTATTCCAGTTTATTCAGAGCATTTTATTATATATAACGAACCCTAGAGGGAAATGAAGGACAGCTCCATATTTCCAGGGCTATAGGCTAAAAGGACCGCTGTATTTTAAAACCCTCTATGTAGTATTATTCTCTAGTTTCATCCATTTTCCTACAAGTAACATAATTTGTTTTTTTCTTTATGGCTGAGTAAAATTCCATTGTGTGTATATACCACATTTTCTTTATCCATTCATCTGTTGCTGGACACTGAGGTTGGTTTCATAATTTAGCTCTAGTGAGTTGTGCTGCTATAAACATGGGTATACATGTATTGCTATAGTATACCGACTTTAATTCTTTTGAAATGATACTGATGAGTGGTTTAGCTGGGTCGTATGGTGGTTCCAGAATAGAACAGAGATTATCATGCTAAGTGAGAACATATGATATGCTAAGTCATATGTCCTCTCTCATGTGTGGAAACTAGAAATGAAATAGGAAACAAAAGGGAATTTTGATAAATGAGGAGACTAGTAGAATAATGGAAAGGTATGGATGGAGGGAGGTAGTTAGGGAGAAAAGGAGTGCTGATGAAGAAAACAGTTGAAATAATGCAATGTCTATATATGAAAATATTAGTAACAATCTCACCAACAGGTACAGGAAGGGGTGGGTAGTGAGGTGGTATCAGTGGGGAAACATACCAAGCACTGTCTGTCTGTATGTATACATTGCTTTGAATCTCAGTATGATGTGTAATTACAATGCACCAATAAAAACCTGTTTAAAAATTAAAAATAAGAAATAAAAATAAAATCCTTCCACAGTATGAAGTCTTCAAAGAAAGAATTCAAGTGCATTGCCTTGGGTCATTGATATGAAAGTAAAGAGTATTGGGTGAAATCAGCAGCAGTATGAGGCCTTCCGAGAAGGCCTCTTGTGGCTTGATGGGCTATGGGTTGGGGTGGACTGTCAGGATTAGAAGCATATTAAATACAGGGGAAAAGGTATCAATTTTTATATCTGTAACATTACATTTAGATGGTTGTTAAATGTGAGACTATGAATAACATGAAAGGCAGAGTTTAGGAGCCATACAGATTAGTGCTTAGATATGCAGTTCTCCTCTTACTATAATCTACAGAGTCAATGCACTTAATGCCCTGAGATCCTCAGTATCCTTATCCATGAAATGGAGTTAAAACACTTTAGAATTGTTATAAGAATCAGAAACAACAAGGGATAAAAGATAGCCCCATTCAGGGATAGAGAAATATTCACTAAATTAGTGAAATTTCTGAATGGTATATCATATGTACCTTTTAGTAGGTATTAGATGGAAATGCATATTCTTTTCCATACCTATATGGGAAGTGGGAATCACTCATACAGATCTCTTTGGAACATTCTTTTACATTCTACCTGAAAAGGGGGTTTTATATGACTCACAGCTTTTGAAGCAGAGCAAACATAAACGTGAACAGGTCTATTTTCGTAACAGGGCCTTTGTGTATTCTCTGCCCCCCACCTCCATTTGCACATGTAGAGATAACTTCACAGTCAGATGCCTAGTCTATGGTTTGTGTTAATAAATCGCTGTTCCGTGACCTTTTTATACTATGGACTAGGGAGAGGCCATAGTTTATTATTTCTGTTTTATGGATTATATCACTGAAACCCTAAACCTTAAATGGCTTCATTTTGACCCCAATATTTTCGTTCATGGACTCTATCCCAAGTAAATAATCAGAGAAAGGGCTCATGATTTATGTACAGGAATGTTCTTCATGGTGTTATTTATTATAGCAAAACATAGAGGAAAAATCCCAAATATTCAGTGTTGGGAGATTTATGAAATAATTTATGATCTATTCATTTGATGGAATTTGTTCAATAATAAAATGGCATTTTAGAAGGTTATTTTGTGATAGAATGCTGAGTCAACTCTTTTCACAAGTACAGTGAAAAATTTTAAAAGGTTGCAAATTATATACTAAATCAAATAGTGTAAAATTCTTTCCTTTCATATGATTGGATTATTTGAAAGCAAGTGTCTTATTTGAGTAATAATATTTGTAATAATCCTAAGTTGTTGCATTATTGAACAAGAAAAAACATACAGTTGTTTTAAAGAAATCTAAAGGTTTGTTAATTTAGTAGAACTGTATAAATACCATCTCTACTTTCACCATTAAAAATATACTATAAATACATATATAGAGAGAAAATTGTAATATTAAAGTAGCTATATATAACATATATGTGTATATATAATTTATACATATTTGTGAAATCTGTTAATATTTCATTTTTTATAATGAAGCTCATTAAAATATGTCTTTGACAATCTTTGCTTTGACTATCTTTCAGTTTAAATTAAGGTTTCCTAACCTTAATACTCTTGACATTTTGGATTGAATGATTCTTTGTTGTGGAGAGGCTGTCCTGTGCATTGAAGAATGTTTAGCCTCATCCCTGGCCTTTACTCCTCTATTTGAAAAGAGCTAAAATGTCTGTAGATACTGCCAACTGTCCCCTGAGGCGAAATTACCTCCAGTGGAAAACCACTGTACCACAGAATAGGTGTGTGACTGTGGCTTATAAATACCTTAACTGGAAAAATCTCGTTGGCCTCATTTTCGAATTTATTCCATTTAAGTCTTGTGAAAATAACATTTATTTTTATTTTCTGTCGTTCTTGGTATTACTAGTTATATTTAGACAGTCGATCTTGTTTGAAGATGTCTAATTCAAACAAATAACTGTTTCAGAATTTAATTGAGTGGAAGGGCTGGTAATTAACTGCTTATCTGATTTTAATCATTTTCTCCCCCAAATCAGTTTGTGTGCAGAAAAAAATACTCAATCTATCACATCACAGAGTTTCCTAGCCAATGACTGACTCAGTTTTCATGGTGGGATAAGCATAGTTTAGTAATCACAAAAACATCTGTGTGTAGTCTGCCCGTGTAAGTTTGAGCAGATCACTGTTTCTCTTGGATGTATTCTTTTCATGTCTAAAAGATTGGAGTTCATGTCAACATCCTCCACAGATTTTGAGGATCCAACAGAAAAGAGCAAAACATTATTACAGTATTAAATGCACAATTGAGTTCACTGTTTTGCAGATATCTTACTACATTTTAGGACTACAAAGATATATTAAGGCTTTTCACTGATTTCAAGTAGTTCATGCTCTGGTGGGTGAATCAAAAGCAACTAGCCCACACCGTGTTGAGGTTAGCCATCCATTCTGTTCTGTTTGCGACTCAGCAATTCCTTGGATGCAGAACTTTTGCGCTAAATGGGTAAAGTCCAATGCAAACAGGAATGGTTGGTCAGCAGAATGATACGTGTTTTCACTAGATTCTTCAAGAAAACAGAGGAGGAGCATACCTGACTTTGTTTTAAAAAAGTTAGAAAAGATGTCAATATGGAGTTGAGTTTTTGAAGATGTTCTTCAATGAGTTGTGTTTCCTAGAAAAAGAAAGCATAGGTACTGAGTACAAAGGATTGGAAAGCATATCACAAATTGTGCAAATAATTATTACTGAAACACAGGAAAGCAATAGCGGAATTGGCAAGAAGCAAGATTCAAGATATAGTCTAGAATGAGCAATGGCAGTCTTATGAGTCTAGGAGTTTGTCCTTTTGGCGTACAGACAACATTAACTTACCTTAAAGTAGAAGAAACATAATCAAACGGATTTGAGGAAAATAATTCTGATGTTAGAATATGGAATTGATTAATAATGGGAAGGTTAGAAGACTCAGGGTCCTGTTAAAAATATGTTTATTAGGCATTGGAAACAGAAAGATAGGGTGAATTTAGGGGTAGGGGATAAATAAAATCTAGGGCAGAGTGAATGCATCATGACAGGAAGTATTGGAAGAGAATTTCTAGGTTCTCAGCAGTGATGAGAATAGTAGAATGGTGGAGGCATTCACAAAATTAAAACTACAGAAAGAAATGGGATTGGATACGGGGACAAAAGCAATCATCTTATCATTGGTCACGTTGAATTTGGGGTGCATGTGTGACCTCTATCCAATAAATGATGCCCACTTTGTAGGCAGAAACGTAGGTGAAGGATCTAAGATTGAAGGTAGAGATAAACATAAAATGTGATCTGTACAAAAGTTATGGTTGAATCCCTGGAACTTGTGTGAGGCCACCCAAGGAAGGCACGAGGGTTAGAAAAAGAAAAAGAAAAAGTGTTGAGTATTGGGTTGCTGAGGAGAAGGTTCCTTACTCCCTGTGTATCTTCACCTGGTGTTGGGAGGTACTGGCTTGTCCTCCTAAACATTGAAGGATTTTGACATGTCTCCTTGTAAGGTCGTTTTCTCTGATGTTGATGGTGCTCTGCCTGCTAGTTAGTTAGGGAGAAACTTTATAGGACTTACACCCATGAATATCCATACAGAATGAATAAAAGGACAAGAGAAGCTTTGATTAAAGCTAGTGCAGCCAGAGAAAAATAGCAGCAAGCAATTACCTCACACTTTCCTACAGGATTCCTCAGTTCGTTTCTTGTTATTTGGGGAATGGGTGAAAAGAGACAGCAATTGAAATCACCTTTCTGTGGCTCAGCCAAAAGCTCAGCTTCCTCAGTGTAACTGCAGTCAGCATAACATCATTCTGAGCCAAGAATTAAAGCAGCGAATTCAGCCATCAGTTCCCATTGCGTGTGATGTGCAATCTAACAAATTTTCAAACGCGCGCTCTGGAAACAATTAAAAGTAAGCAAGCTGCCCTGATCAAAGGCTGCTGATGTTTTAAATTGCATTTCGGTCACCCACAAGTAGTCTTCCAGAATGTGCCTTGCCCTGTTGGGGCCTGGAGCATAGAAAAGAAAGTTTTCACCATCCTGCACAGTGTGAGTTTAAGGTTGTGGGTCATTAGGAAGCCAACACATTAGGGCTTATAAAAAAAAAACAATTGTTTGGCTTATAGTCACTTGGGGTTTGAATCAGACTTCAGCTGTGGTGTGTTAGAAGTGCATGCAATGCTCTATAAAAGCAGTTTGCTGATATGTCACTGTCAAAAGCATATGTGATACTATTAACTTTCAAACAAACATCTGCAATTCATGCCAATTTCAGGAAGATGAATACCATGCCATTTACAAAATGTACTTTGGATTTCCATACAAACCTGAGCAATAAAACATGTTTGGTGCACTCATCCCAGCTCTGCAAATTCTCTCTGCTCAGAACACAATTTGAAAATTGGTATCCCGGGTGACCTTTTATCTCATGGCAAGAGGTCCTCCACATTTGAGTGTATGGCCAGGAAATGATGGGGGTGGGTGCTCATTTAATTCTCAGCCCATCCAAGAAACATTTCAATTCCACCCATGACTTTAAACAAGACCCCCCTTTGGATCTTAGATGTACTTTTGGTGCTGGGAACTCTTAATATGAAGCAACAGTAAAATTTTAAAAGAAGAAGATGAGACAAGGCCTGCTGGCCTGCTTCCCTGTCAGTAAACACACACTCATGCAGTTGTAATGATGGAAGGAAATGTAACTAGCCAGTCCAAGCCCTTATGGAAGACAAGAGCACGGCCAACAGAACTTGAGATAATTTGCTGATGGTCCCAGTGTTAATTAGTGGCAGATCCAGGACTGGAACCTGGGTGTTTGAATTCTCTCTGATATTCTTTCCAAAGTACCATATTATCTACACAATAAAGATAAAAATTAAAAAAAGAAATTCAGGAAATACCAGCCATGGTAGACAAATAAACCATACCTTAGTTATATATAAGCAAATTATAAGCATCTAGGATTTACAAAATTCACTGTGTTATTATCTATAGTTGAAGCTGGGCGTGGTAGCTCATGCCTATAATCCCAGTTCTTGGGAGGCTGAGACAGGAGGATTACAAATTCAAGATCCTGTCTCAAAAAACATAAATAAATAAAAAGGGTTGAGTGTGTAGCTCAGAGGTAGAACACCCCTGGGTTCAATCCCCAGTACCAATAGAACAAATAAACAAATAATATAAAATAAAATAACAATATAGATGGTCTTCAAAGGTTCTTAACTTGCGTGAACACAGCATTGTAACTATTAGTAATTCTTTATAATGGTCTGGATTTAGAATGTCCCCCCAGCCCTCACAGAAACAAGGTAGTAATGTTGGAAACAGGGCTTGGTTGCTAATGAGGGGATCCCTGAGGGTGTGGCCTTGGGGACTATATATGGTTCTCTCCTCCCTTTTTTCTCTCTTTCTGCTTTCAGGCCCCTGTGATGTGAGGAACAGAGCCAGTGTGCTCTCCCTCTCTCTACTTCCTACTACTGTGCCCTGAGATTCAAAGACCCTGGCCTCACATGGACTGAACTGGGAATCTCCAAGAAACTGCGAGCAAATAAATCTTTCTTCCTCTAAGTTGTGTGGTCAGGTCTTTTGGATTATAGCAGTGAGAATGTTGACCGAGACATTCCTTAAAATATAACAAATTATGAGGTAGATTGAATTATAGTTCCCAAGTTTCATTCCCATAGAGAGTCATCATACATCCCTATCCTTGCCATGGTCTTGCGGTGAGTATTCTTCCCTGCGCCTCCACTTTGGGCTGCAACTTGTTTGGAACAATGAAGAGTTTCCCAAAAGTATTGGATGGTAGCAGACGTGGTGGCAAAGGCTTGAAATACACTTGTCCGGTGGAACTTGCCATTCCCCACGAGAACAAAGTGAGGGTAACCACTGGTACCACCCATGATCAGCGTCAAGTGCAGCTGATGCAATGCTTCCCACAAACATGTGCGTAGGAAATCATTGTGTACCATGAATGCCTGGCTAGGAGTTGGTTAAGCAGCATTCCTGTGACAATAACGACTGGAGCATGCTATTTTCAGTGTGACTCCACTTCTGCTAGATTTCCTTTACTAAAGTAAATAGTAAATGAAGTCTTAAGATCAAAGGGCAGAGTTAGGTAGTAAATATTGACCCACTGAGTCATGCTATGGGCTTCACTTATTCAATTCTTGCTCATTCTACACCCCTGTCATGTTAGGAATGATGCATTTATATAGTCAATTTTATTCATCGTTCTCTTCGCAAGGGGATTTGTTAGAGACTAAATGTTTGTGTCCCTTCACAATTCATATATTGAAGCTCTAACACCCAAAGTGATGGTATTTGAAGATGAGACCCGTAGGAGGTAATTAGATTTAAATGAGGGCATGAAGATAGGGCCTTAAGAAATCTCTCTCTCTGCTCTATGAAGACAGCATCCATCTGCAAGCAAGGAACAGAGACCTCACCAGACATTGGATCTTCCTGAGCTTTAATCTTGGACTGCCCACTCTCCAGAACTGTGATAAAACATTTAAAAAAATAAAAGCTTCTTGTTTCTGTTTCAGTCATAGTCTGTGGAGCTTTGCTCCAGCAGTCCAAATGGACTCATATATGGTTCAAATATGATCAAGCATTGGTGAGCAACCACAAAAGAAGATGAATTGGAGAAACATTTTCTAGTATTGCATTTTCAGAAATGTTTTTTGCATCTCATTGTAGATTAGCAATCTGGCTGCTGAATCCCTTCACGCTTTTTTGGATGGGTATTGCAACGTTGGTGAAACCCAGTGATGAGGAATCCAGGCTTATACATTAACAAGATGAGAAAGGCTGACAGGAGTCCTACCAGTGTGAAACACGGCCTGGCCCCTGAAGGTAATGTGATGTGACCTACAGAGTAGCAGAGGGGTTGGCTTGATTTCTCTGCCCTGTGCTAAACCCTAGGGAGAGCATTATGTGTAGACATGAGCCCTTCCTTGGTGGGACTTATGGTGGAGAGAGAAATACAGGTAGATGGCATTACTAGGATATAGAGGGCAGTAAGATGGGGACATGCAGTCCTCATCTTCATAGCTCTCTGCTCTTCACTACAGTGTCTCAATCAGTGAGGCCATTCAGGACATCCTATATAAAGTTACATCTCCTCTGGACATTGACTAACCCCCAACCCAGCTTTACCTGTCTACTCAGAAATTATGTAACTTGTTTATTATTTTTCTGGTTTATTGTCTTTTTTCCCTATCATAATGTAAGGTTTCTTTTTTCCTCCTTCCTTCCTTCCTTTTTTTTCTTTCTTTCTGATGAGGCCCTGCCATGTTGCCCATGCTGGTCTCAAACTCCTAAAATCAAGCAATTATCTTGCCTCAGTATCCTGAGTATTTGGGTCTACAGGAGCAAACCACCATGTCTAGATTATAATGTGAATTTTCTGAAGATGCAAAATTTTGCCTGTTTTTGTTGTTCTTGTTTTTCATTGCTCTACAACTAATGTCTAAAAGATCACCCAGCACACATAGGTTCTGAGAACAAAAATGTTTGTCAAATGAATGCATTCATAAGAAGTTCAGAAACTGTGGAAGAGTTCCTGTTGGCCTTACTTGAGACTTTAAGGTCTCCACAAAGGGAACAATGCCTAAGCTAAGGCTTAGAGTATAACTGTCAGCCTGTGATGAGGGGCACAGAGAAAAGCAGCGCAGCACCAACGATTCATGTTGCTACTGTGAAGATGAAGGCACACTAGCTCTTATATTTTGGGGTAATGGTTCCTCATCTGGTTTATGGAAAGAGCAGGTAGATAAATACACAACTTTATTTTTAGCCAGATATTTCATGGAACTCATTCTGACTTGGTGTCAATGAAGTCATCGCCTATAATCAGAATGACAATTCTGGAATTCAAAGGAAAAATCCCCATTATCTGGAAGGTATCCCTGATGAATAGAGAGTGTCTTGGGACTTGGGAAGTAAACTGGAAAGCCTAGCAAGAAAGATATTCCACGCCCCACATCCATGGGCTTAGGTTGACTAGAGTTCCAGCTTCGAGTTACAATGGGACTTGAAATTGGAACCACAGCTGGGAGGAGGTCTGCACAACTTTGAAGTTGGAGGGTGAAGGGGGCAGATATTTGTGGTGGTGGCACAATGCCTTGGAAGAGAGGCCACACGTTACTGCAGGGATGAAAATATCCAAGCAGAATGATAGGATCAAAGCTAGTACTTATATCTTAAATATTACTATTACATTTTTTTTTGCAATTCCGGGAATTGAACCCAGGGGTATTCTACCTCCACACTACACCCCTGGCCCTATTTTTTATACTTTATTTTGAAACCGAGTCTCACGAAGTTGCGGAGGACCTCACTAAGTAGAGAGAGAGATAGACAGGGAGAGAGAGAGAGAGAGAGAGAGAGAGAGAGAGAGAGCTGAGACTGGCTGCGAACCCGGATCCTCCGGTCTCCGCCTCCCAAAGTACTGGGATTACAAGCGTGCGCCACCACGCCCGGCTCTTACTCTTACATTTTAATAATTACTCTTATACATTTATTGAAACTTAATATCTGTGCATATATGGCCTCATTTAATTCCTGAAATAAACTTATGTGGCAAATAGTATTTAAAATTTATTCTTTATGGCCAGGCATGTTGGCACACACCTATAATCCCAGTACTTGGGGGGGGGGCTGAGACAGGAGGATCACAGGTTCCAGTCCAGCCTCAGCAACTAACAAGACCCTGTTTCAAAGTAAAAATACAATACAATAAAAGGGGCTGTGGGTCTAGGTCAGAGGTAGAATGCCTCTGAGTTCAATCCCCAGTACCAAAAAAAAAGTGTTCCAAAAGAGGTTAAGTAAATTCTCCAAAGTTATCTTAAACCACTCAGCTAGAAAGCAGACAATTAGAAAGCATTCATTCATTCAAACTTTTTTTTTCTGTTTTAATTTGCTAATACACAACCATTGAACATTTGCTAGCAGTCTGCTACCTTTGGAATGCACTGTGAACAAAACCAACAAATAATCTCCTTCCTGGACCTACGACAAAGTAGAACATTAAATTCAAACACAGGATGCTGGCCACTTGAACCTATGCTTTCAGCAATTAAACTATAGGTGAGAGGGAGAAGGGTGAGGGGTGGGATGAGAGGAGAAGCAAGCAAGAGCCACCAGCAACTGCTATTCTCCAGACCAAAGAAGCCAGAGGGAGTTATTATTTGCTTTGTCCCAACAGCAAGTGCAAATTCATTAATTTGTCAACCAGTTCATTCATTCAACAACTTTTTATTAAATCCTTATTATGATTCTGGCCCTATTTGAAGTGCTAGGAATACAATGGTAAAAAAACAAAGCAGGTATTACATGAGTAATTCAGTTAGAGGAGTAATAGAGACTGTGATAAAGAGCAATGGGTTTTGAAAGCAGAGCTAGAAGGGCTGGTCAGGGGAAGGCATCTAAGAGCTGAGATCTGACTATGAGAAGATGTCCATTGAAATTTTATTCCAGGCAAAGGTAAGAGCAATAAAAAGGTGCTAGGCAGAAAACATGAAGCATATTTCAGGAAGAGAGCTGGGGTCTGGAGTTACGGGGGCACTTAAGGGGCAAATAGATGGACTGGTATGATTGGAGGCAGTAGGCTAATTACATAGTGCCTTTCTGGTCACAGCAAGGGCTCTCTGAAGAGGGGAGATGATGGAATATTTTTCTCTTTAGGTTATTGTAGTTTCCCTCTTTGAAGGCTAACACCCCACAGAAACTATAATAGGCTGCATCTGACCTTCAGTAGATTAATAGAAGTATCCCCCGTTAAGCCTAGGAGGGGAATGGCCATAGAGTCATTGTTTTTCTGCTATTGAAATACTCTCAGGTCAATACTGGGGGAGCCCACAGCACTAGATGAGTGCTCTATTTTATTTGTTGCACATTATTTTGCATTTGAAGATTACATAGCACTTTGTTGATAAGATTGTTAATGGTTTTTTCTAGTTGTTATTAATTGTTTTTCATCCCTTTATAAATTGTGCCTCTGCAAACTGGCCCTAGGGTATAAGCACAAAAATTGAGCTTTGATTATAATACGTAAAGTATTATTAACAAAAGCAATTACAGTTAATTGCTTCAACTAAGGAAAACAAAATGATAGCCTTTAGTGCTTTCCCAGTGGGTAAACCAGATTAAATCACTTGCAGAAAAGAAAAAAAAATCTTTATTTTTGGTCCCACCAAACATTATAAAACAAAAATGTTGCCTTTGGATAGCTCTACCTTCTTTGTTCAGAAACAGAAACTAAGACTTAAGCTAAACAAAGTTATTGTTAATTAGTTGGTGAGATGAGAGGCCTAATCATAGAATTCAATATTTTAATTGGAGTATTATTTACTTCATGTTGCAGATGAAATGACAGAATTTCAGGGAGTTTGTTTAAATTAACCTCAGTCTTATAACTTAAAAACAGCCCACTGGAGATGCAAGCCAAATTGTTCTTCCTTCACTCACAATGTTTTTACTGTTATCCTTGACGTCTATGATCTAAGCCAGTAATGTTACGTGACATTAAAACAATTTCTAAAGGCATTAAAACAAAAATTCCAGTTTATTGGCTTTTCTATTTATTATAATTTTCTACCAAGTGCAATGTCAAAATGTTTACTTTGTCATGTTTACCAGCCTGACCAGAGAGATCTGTGAATGATTATAGCTCAGATTTTCTCTAGGAAAATGAGGTTCAGAGAGGTTAAGGATTCACATCTAATTATGCAGCCATGAATGGGAGATATATTATTGCAAGTCAGAACCTTCTATCTCTAGAATTCACTCTCTTGTCAAGAGGCCTCAAGGCCACTTTGCACAGGTCCCTTTACACAGAACAAGTTACTTATATCAAAGGTAAATGACAGAATATCTATTGTGAGCTCTGTTCCCAGCTCTCTTGTAACCCTTTGGCTAGTTCTAGGATATTAACCACAATATCATAAACCATATCTCACTGAATTTTTGCATTTGAAGATTGCATAGTGTATCTGGTCACATAGTACCCAAGGATGATGGCTCCTTGCTTCTGTTTGGGAGTCTAGACGGTGAGCTCATGGGCGTGTCCATACACTAGACTGCGTCCCAGGGTTTTTCAGCTTCCTTACATGTTCCTGGTTTCCTTGTGAATGTCCATTGCAGTTTGAAGGCAAAGGCCCAGCATGTTGCTGTGGACTTGTCCTGTGCCTGCTGTTTCTGGTGGGAAGTCCCCACATGCCATGGAACCAGCCTCCCTCCCTCCAGGTTCTCATATATGGAGAGAGTACACACAAGGAGCCTGGTAGGAATTGAACTATGGACATGTTCACATTGTGACTGGGACATCGAGGTTTTTCCCAAGGCTAAAGGGTGGTGACCTAATCCATCATTACTAGATTTAAAACACCCTGTTATAAAATATAGGCCCCCAGTGAAGTCTGATTTTATTACCCATCCAACTTTAGCTGAAGTTTGAACAGAGAGAACAGAGATCAGTGGCAAGCCATTCTTGGTCTACTTATCACATGAATAATGGGTGCAAAGTTATCTCATTCCTCCCTGAGGATATGCAACTCTAGATGAAAGAGGGAGAGAGAGAGAAGAAGAAGAAGAAGAAGAAGAAGAAGAAGAAGAAGAAGAAGACGAAGGAGAAGAAGAAAGAAGGAGAAGGAGAAGGAGAAGGAGAAGGAGGAGAAGAGGAGGAGGAGGAGGAGGGGAGAAGGGGGCAGCATGGCTTAATTGTCTTTGATGCATGCATGTAATGGCTCAATTGTAATGGCGCATGCCTGTAATCCCAGTACTTGGAAAGCTGAGACAGGAGGATCACAGGTTCAAGGCCAACCTCAGCAGCTTGGTGAGGACCTCAGCAAAAAAAAAAAAAAAAAAAAAAGGGTTGGCAGGGAGACTGGGGGTGTATCTCAGAGTTGGAACACCCCTGGGTTCAATCTCCAGTACTAGGAAAAAAAAAGAAAAGAAAAAAAATTTCACTCCTTCTACCTCAGAAGGCTAATGAAAAGACAGATACAGACACCTTGTGAAAAGCCCTCATTAAAGATGGCAGGACTGCTACTGGAAGTTCCTTCTTCGGAGAAACTTGAGGATGTTGATGATGCTTCCAGTGTCCCCATTACCGTATTCCTTGTACGTCTTCCTGGAAAGGTGCCAAACCTTACTCTTCAGCTGACTGAGGTGAACACTGTCGTGCCCAGTTCTGTGTGGTCCTTTTGTCCAGAAGCAACAAATCCAGTCATTTCAAAGTGTCCTGCAAAAGGACTCTTGGAGCATCCTCTCCCTATATGGCTCAGTCCTAGTACCCCCAGCAAGCAAGAGGGAGGCCTGACCTAGTCCTTAAGGATTTCCCTCTTCCTTCAGCCCAAACCGCTATGCACTATCCTGCAAATCAGCCATATAAACCATGTCCTCCTAGTCACAGATGGCGGCCACAGATGTCGGCCAGCTGTGGTGTACTGTCTGTCTCTTCCCCCAAGGAAGTGCTCAGGCCTTTCTCTGAGATCATCACTGTTTTCCACATCTTTTTGACCCACCCTCCCCAATTCTCTGTCATTTCATTCACTATGTCCTCTATATAACTTTTGGGGAAAAATTCATCCACAAATACAATTCATAACAGCCCATAAATCACAAAAACATTTACTCCTAGGGTGATCTTCCACCCTTTATTCTTTACCTCAAACCTATTGAAGGTAGGCCCATCCCCTCTCCTCTGGTTCGCTTTACTGGCTCTCTAATTATTTATTTTGCAGCACCTGCTATTTGCTGTCTCTGCAGCAGGTACGCAGAATATAGATATTCACAGCTCTCACTCTGCCTTTGAAGCATTCACACCTCATTTAACAAATATTTAATGTCAAGCATGGTTGGTGATATAGCTGGGGTATGAACCAAGTAATAAGTTGGTTGGTAAGTGCATGCTTTCTGAGTTCAAATTCCAGCTCTGTTATCTACATGTGACTTGATTTGGGAAAATCATTTATTCCCCCTGTACCTCAGTCTCCTCCCCTTAAAGTAGAGATAATAGTAGTATCTACTCTATGGGGTTGTTGTGAGGATGACCTGGGTCAGTATATTTAGAAAGCCTTAGGATTGTGCCTCACATAATTAAATGCAAACTGGGTTTTATACTAAATGATGTCAAAGGGTGGCGGAGTGGACACAGCTCTTTATGGTGTTCCGTAAAGAGACAATGTTTGAGCTGTGTTTTAAGAGAAGAGAGGGTTTTGCTAAAGTGAGTGAGGGATGGAAGGCATTCTCTGCAGAGATGAGCTTGTGTCAAAGGATGAAGTGTGGAAAGAAAAATTCTTTTTTATTTTATTTTTTTATGTTCATTTATTGGTGCATTGTAATTATATATTTTGATATATGTCAGAGTATGAACATCATACATGCACACATTGCACATTTAGCCCTCCCTCCAATCCCACCTTATTCCCTCCCCCTTCCCTCCCTTTCATGCTCCGGATAGTGACTGAGTCTTATAGGTTTGTGTATGTACATCATATGCTATAGTGTGTTTCCCTCCACTCCCCGCCCAACTCCCTCAGTTAGGTTACCTTCTTTGTCCATCTAAAGATTTCTTCTTCTTCCCTTCTAAGTCCCATTCTATCTAGCTCCCACAGATTAGGGGGGATATCCGATTTTTTACTCTTAGTGACATACTAATTCTTTTAAGAACTGTGCAGGAGCCAGGCGTGGTGGCTCACACTTGTAATCTCAGTACTTGGGAGGTGGAGACCGGAGGATCCGGGTTCGCGGCCAGGCTCAGCTACTTTGTGAGGCCCTTCGCAACTTTGTGAGACCTGGTTTCAAAATAAAGGATAAAAAATAGGGCTGGGGGCATAGCGTGGAGGTAGAACGCCCCTGGGTTCAATCCCCGGTACTGCAAAAAAAAAAAAAAAAGAACTGTGCATGAGATATGGGGTATGGTTGGAGTGTAGGGGGATGGAAAGAAATATGGGAAATCAGCCGAGGCCAGAGCTTGGAGGATTCACCGATGTTATGGAAAGATGTTGGCACTTCGCTCTATAGAAAACAAAGTTTTGGGGTGTGTTAAACATATTTGCTTTGTCAAACCATGACTGTGGCAGTCATTTAATGTTTTTCCTCTTTAAAAATCATTGAGTTATAAAGAAGATCACATATACATTTCCTTTTAAGGATTCTTTTCTCTGGAGGTGTGTCCGCTTGCTTGTCTGAGGATGAAAGCCAGCACGTTCCCACCAATCGCCACGGGTTACATAAATGAACGAATTTTCTGGATATACTCATGTTTCGTATTGTTTTCCTCTCCTCCCTCCAACAATTCTTAGGGTTTCACATGGACCTCTTCACCTTGGTCATGTTTATTCTTGCACTTCCTTTTGGGCAGGCATCCAAACCTCACGGTAACGAAGAAGAGGCTACACTGTTTGGACGTTATCCCTTCTGCAAAGTGACTCACAGTGAAAAGTGCTTTTGCTCCATCGGAAGTATTATTGGACTAACATTTGATCCGGGACTTGAACTCTTGAAATTACTGGAACACTGTGGGAAGCAGAGTGTGTGTAAGCCCTCTTCACCTTGCACAAAGTGGAGGTGATCTTGTATTTGCAATGAGAATGCTCTCACTCCCCAGTTCTCTGCTCCTCCTCCTCCTCCTCCTCCTCCTCCTTCTTTTTTTCCTTGCTGTACAGAGACTGAGCATGAATTTGCTGAACATGACTCATCACAGACACTGCACCATTCTGCAGTACTGCACCAGTGCTTCCGGAACAGCCATGTCTTAACAATGTCAAAGGCCTTTGCAATGTCAATAAAGTGTAGGGGATACACCGTGGGTCACCTCATTGCCCACATGCAGATGTGGCCCTGTGTTACATCACTGTCTAAACCCTACACATGGCTCAGGTCAGAATGTATTTGTGTCCCCCCCCCCCATGTGCACACACATGTGTTTGGCATCAGAATTATGAATGTCATAGTCTTTTAATTATTTTTGGGGGGGCATTAGAGGTTGAGCCCAGAGGCATTTTACCTCCAAGTTATACCCCCAGCCCTTTTTTGTTTTGTTTTGTTTTTTTGAAACAGTGTCTCTCCAGGTTGCTGGGAGTCTCATTAAATTGCTGAGGTTGGTCTTGAACCTGTGATCCTCTTGTCTCAGCCTCCCAAGTACTGGAATTACAAGTGTGCGCCATCATGTCCAGCTTGAACGTCATATTCTTAACTAGCTTTTTAAATTCTTTTCCCACATATAGTAGAGTTCTTAAAGAATTCCCAGTTTTTCCCTAGTTTGAAGTAGATACATTTATTTTCTAAGAAACTTTTCCTCATCGACTCAACTTTGATTTAAAAAAAGGAACAAAACATAATGATATCCTTTTTTTTTTTGCGGTATTGGGGATTGAACCCAGGGGCGTTTTACCTCCAAGCTACACCCCCGGCCCTATTTTTTATACTTTATTTTGAAACCGGGTCTCACAAAGTTGCGGAGGGCCTCACTAAGTAGCTGAGGCTGGCTGTGAACCGGAATCCTCCACTCTCCGCCTCTCAAGTACTGTGATTACAAGCGTGTGCCACCACGCCCGGCATGATATCCTTTTTTAGTAGGCATTTTGTTATATGACTTATAAGGGAATATAGAAAACAGGGATAAACATGTTAGTGTCACTAGATACTCTATTTATGGATACAATAATGTGGTATTTTGAAAAAGGCCACATTTTCTTTTCTTTTTTTTTTTTTTTTTGCAGTACCAGGGATTGAACCCAGGGGCATTCTACCTCCGCGCTATGCCCCCGGCCCTATTTTTTATACTTTATTTTGAAACCGGGTCTCACAAAGTTGCAGAGGGCCTCACTAAGTAGAGAGAGAGAGAGACAGGGAGAGAGAGAGAGAGAGAGCTGAGGCTGGCCACGAACCCGGATCATCCGGTCTCTGCCTCCCAAAGTACTGGGATTACAAGCGTGTGCCACCATGCCCAGCTCTCTTATTTTCTTAATAAGGAAAACATAGAACTGAATACACAGATTCTGAGAAAAGATTTGAGAAATGAGAGAATTCATGATTTCCCTGACTGTCTGTCTAGAAGTCACTTTACAGGACAGCAGGCTAGATAGCCTGGCCCA
>PVJS01009552.1:0-50099 GCA_004027185.1 Glis glis
GCCTCAGCTACTTAGTGAGGCCCTCCGCAACTTCGTGAGACCTGGTTTCAAAATAAAGTATAAAAAATAGGGCCTGGGTGTAGCTCGGAGGTAGAATGCCCCTGGGTTCAATCCCTGGTACCGCAAAAAAAAAAAAAAAAACACAAAAACAAAAACATCATGTTTGCCTTTCACTTAAAAGATTTAAAATTTATCCAGTAATCTAGTCTGATTTAAATGTGTGCCATAAGAAGGAATTTTAGATAGTGATTTTATAAGAACTATAGATTGCTGGGTGGATGTTTGAAGTTAAATAATCAGAAGGAAGGAAGGTAGTCTTTGGTGTGAATAGACAGCAGCTTCCTAAGAAATGCTGGCCCAGCCTCCAAGCATGTGTTTTGGTGGAAAACTCTGGTTGAAAGTATTCTCTCCTTCTCTCCCAGTTTTGAGATGAAGGCTATGAAAATTTTAATTCTTATTTTTAGAGAACTTGAAGAACACCGAGGTTGTTTGTAAAGTTTAGTTGTGCTGTAAACTCATAGCTATACTGTTAGTGTACAAGTCCATTTCCCTTTTCTCTTCTCCATCCACATTACACTGTTTTGGTGTTCTGTAGCATATATTTTTAAAAGATCATCTTTATACTGCTTGTTTATATATGGTCTCTGGCAAAATGTAAACTCCACAAGTGCTAGAGCCATGACAGTTTTATTCTTATTGAGGAAACTATCGCAGTTCCTAAGTACTGAGCACTCCACAAATGTCTGTTGAATGAATGAATTTCGTATGTCATGGGCACTCTTGAAACTTGTATCTCTCATATTGTTCAAGTGTGTAGCTTTGGTAGTTTAAAGCGTTAATTGCCTTCATTCCTGGCTATATTCCTGTGGAATAATTAAACATATTAAACTGTATTACTGAAGTGATTAAGTGTAATTGACCTACATTTTCCTAAATACATTTAAAATTCTTTTAAATCAGTGAAACTCTTTTGCTATAAGATCTTGAAAAAGTATCAAAAGCAAAGGGAATGTACAGACTGATCATGTCTGTGTGATGATTCTTGGCTAATCCCTTTTGGAGAGGAAGAATCAGAACCTTTCTGGCCATTGCATAGCAAGGCTGGGAAGGAAAGCAGCAGCCAGTGTAGGGTAAGATTAGAACACTGAGTAAGAAATAAGGAAGAATTCCTTCCGTGTCTCCAAGACTTAACCTTAGGGTGACCCTATATCTCAGTTGGCCTAGGACAGTCCTGGTTTATGCTTGCATTCCTGATGTCATTATTAGTACACCCCTTCAGTCCCAGTTGTTAAATAAGTTGTATGATCACCCTGTTTAATCTGTCTGTTCCTTAGTTTCCTTTCTGTATAGTAGAGATAGAGCAATGCCTGGTACATAGCAAATACCATAAAAACATTTGCTTCGCTGTAAACTATGATCATTTAGCCTACCAGCAACACCTGTGTGTCTTTCCCTTTTTCTTGAAATGTTTTCTTCTTGGCTTCCTGGCTATCATTTTCTTTATTCTCTTCCTCCTATGCTCCTTCTCAGTTTTCTTGCCTTAATGTTCCTCATTTTCCTGACCTCTCATCACTAGAATACCCCAGGTCCAGTCCTCAACCTTCTCTGAGCTTGTCTTGTGACTTGTGGGGTTTTTTGTTTTGCTGTGCTGGGTGTTGAACACAGGGCTTCATGCATGCTAGGCACGTGCTTTACCACTGAGCTACATCCCCAGTCTCCCCCCCCCCTTAAATTTTGAGACAGTCTTGCTAAATTGCCCAGGCTGGCCTGGAATTAGCAATCCTCCTGCCTTAGCCTCCTGACGTGTGCACCACTGCGCCTGGCTTGTTTGGTGACTTTATACCATCTGTCTGCTGCTGGCTCCCAAGTTGTCTTCAGTCCCACTTTTACAATGAATCCCAGACTCATTTCTCTGCTAGGTGTCTAATAAGTATGTTAACAGAACATGTACAAGACTGCTCTTTATTCTTGCCTCCATATTCTGTGCTTCTTTCCTACTAGCCTGCTTTATTCCAACAAATGGTACTACAGTTCTTTCAGTTAATTAGGCAAAAAATCTTGCATTATCTTTGAGTCCTTTCTGACACAACCTATATCCACGTCCAATTCATCAGCAAAGTCCTGTTGATTCTCTTTTGGAAATGTATGCAGATCTGGCTACATTTCACCTCTACTCCAGCCACCCTGCTTCAAGAAGCCATTTTCTCCTCTTGATTTATTGTAATAGCCTCGTAAGTAGTCTCTTTGTATTCACCCTTGACCAACTCCCATAATCCAGTCTTCCCACAGCAGCCAGTGATACTTTTAATATGAAAGGCAAAACATTTTACTCCTGCTTCAAACCCTCCAGTGGTTTTCATTTCACTTAGAATAATATCTAGCGTTCTCACTGTGGCTTACAAGGCTCTACCGGCCTCTGTTAGCTATAGGAACTCAGTTACTACTCTCTTTACTATCCGTTCTGTTGAGGCCACACTGCCCTCTGTTCCTCAAACATATCATACATACTGTTGCCTTTAATATTCCCTCTGCCTGGAATGGTCTTCCCCTAGGTAGCAGGATGGCTTACATCCTCACCTGATCTAAGACTCTGTCCTCATATGTCATATTGTTAGAGAAGCCTTCTCTGACCATCTTTTGCAATGTGACATTCTCCTTTCTGGCTCTGGTTACTGCCAGTGTCCTTCATATTTCTCCAGAGTACACATCTCCTCTGATATTAGAGTTATTTGTTGTTGGTCAGCTCTCTAAGAAACTGTAAGCCTTGTGAGAGCCTGGGATTTGATGCGCCTGGCACATTGTAGGTGCTCAGTTGGTATTTGTAGATTGAGTGGGCTGGTGAGTGAACCTAAGAAGATTCATGTGAAAGTACAGTTTAGTAGCGTGTGGGCTGTGAAATCACTCCTCCCCTTTACTTCTAGTTTATACTTACAGACCATTCTTTATTCTAGAAGAGATAAAAAAATGAAATTGGGGTTTAGGATATTGGTAGGTAGTAGTGGGGGAAAGGAAATGAAAAAGCAACAGCCCTACTATGAAAGAGCCCAGTGACAGCTAGAAGCAAGTTGTTCATCTTCCTGCTTATGAGGCAGCCTTACATTTTTAAGTTTGGAAAGGAAGAGAACCTTTTTTTTTTTAAAATGTTGCTGGGGATTGAACACAATGGTATTCTATCCCCGAGCTGCTCCAGCCCTTTTTATTTTGAAATGGGGTCTCACTAAGTTATTGCACATTGGCCTTGAACCAGTGATCCTCCTGTTTCAGCCTCCCAAGTACTGGGATTACAGGTGTGTGCCACCAAGTCTGGCAAGAGAACCACTTTGTGAATGTCCATTTTAGGCTAAGCAGCATACTGAGTACTTTACAATATCACTTAATCTTCATAAGAGCCCTTTCAAGAATCATTATGCCCATCTTATTGGTGAGGAAATTGAAATTTAAGAGATTAAATAGCACTTAAGTGGGATATCCAGGCTGACTGATACAAGTTCATGCTTTTTCCTATACTTCATAATACCTGAAGGAGG
Source organism: Glis glis (assembly GCA_004027185.1). Taxonomy (NCBI): domain Eukaryota; kingdom Metazoa; phylum Chordata; class Mammalia; order Rodentia; family Gliridae; genus Glis; species Glis glis. Next base: position 3,528 of record PVJS01009552.1, read on the forward strand.
AGTCTATGCATACTATTTTACATTTCATTTGGTGCCATAAAGCTTACAGAAAATTTTCACACACGTATTTCACTCATTAAAGCAATCTTTTGAAAGTCGCTGCCACCTCAGTTTTGCAGGCAACCAACCTTGATGCCAGATATGATTTGTTGCAAATTCTACAGTTAGTAGTAGAGCTAGGGCTTCCCCACTTAAAAATCTGATATTGTTTCTGTATATCATGAAATCAAATACATTCTCTAGCGTCTACAAATTATATTTGATATTTCATATGAGCTAAATATGTCATAATAAAGTTATAAAATTGGGAAGAGTCTTAAGAAATCATGAAGAGCAAATTCCTCATTTATAGCTAAAAGCCAAGATATTGGTTTTCTCATCTAGAGCTAGGACTGGAATCTAGCTTTTATTACCAGAGTTTATATTTAATCTATCTGGGTATTTCAAACCCCATGTGTTCTGTTTTTTTATTCACATGTTTCAAATTTCAGAAGCCACAAAACAATTTTTTCCCTCCCACCCATGTCTCCCAGCAACTCAGTGTTTCTTTCTATGTGATAGAAGTTACTCAGTTTCTTATATATCTTTCCAGAGATATTTTATGCACATAAAATACATAAATTGTGTGTACTCATTTAAAAACCTGTCTTGTAGATTGCTTCATATTCGTATATGAAGTCATTTTTATGTCTATATTAATATTGAATGATTTTTTAAATAATTTAACCAGTCATCTGCTGAAGGACATTTTAAGGTATTTCCAGTCTTTTAAATTAAAGATAATTCTATAATGAATGACCCCGCACATATCATTTTTATATGTATAAGTGTATCTGTAGGATAAATTTCTAGAAGTGAAATCACTAGTTCAATGGGTATCTGTTCTTGTATTTTAAAAAAATATTGACACGGGCTGGGTTTTGTGGAGCACATTTGTAATCCCAGTACTTGGGGAGGCTGAGACATGAGGATCTCAGGTTCGTGGCCAGCCTCAGTAACTTAGTGAAGCCCTCTGCAACTTAGTGAGACCCTGTTGCAAAATAAAAAAGAAAATAAGGCTGGGGGTGTATAGCTCAGAGGTAGAACGCCTCTGAGTTCAACCCCCAATACCACAAAAAAATTTTTTTTACACACTTAGGCCTTTATTCTTAACATAGAAATGGAGTGTTTTCATTTTGAACAAGACTGCTTTTATTTGTGTTTTCTATTTGGCAATAGCCATTTATAATTAAGTTAATAATTCACTTATTTCAAGGGATAACAGGATTTTTTTAAAAAGGTTTTGCTAGATGTATTGGTTATATTTTTTCTTGGCACATAAAATAACGATGTCTTATAATTGAGGGCATCCCATATTTGATGAAATATAGTGAATTCACATACTGGAACAAGTGAACTGGGCTAGGGCATGGTATAGCAGAGGAAGTTTAGTGTGATGTGGAAAGTGGGAGCAGGGTAAATGAGATGTTAGAGGGGTGAGTACAGCAATGGAAGTTTCCAGGCCAGCAGTCAGCACACTAGAACCACCACCTAGTGGGAGGATGGTACAGCTAGTTTGTGGAGCACCCGAGCAGATAGTAATCGGGAGTCTGGGCATATGGAGGGTTGAATTATAAAGAATTGTTCGTGAGTAACAGGACTGAACTGTGTACTAACTTATGGTGGGAAGACTTTATAAGAAAGGGGCTATGGGAGAAAATAAATATAAATAATATATCTGATAAGGGATTCATATCCAAGACATACAAAGTACTCTTATATTCAACAATAGGAAGACAACCCAATTTAAAAATGGGCAACAATTTGAATAGACATTCCTGCAAAGAAGATATACATATGACCAGATATACAAATGACAAAAAGATGCTTTATATCCCATTAGGGAAAGGCAGACCAAAACTGCAGTGATATACCATTTTATAACCACTAGGCTGACTATAATCAGAAGGGCATGCTTAATAACAGGTGTGAGACTATTGAGAAACTGGAACCCTCGAATACTGCTAGTGCAAATGTAAAATGGTGCGGCCACGTTGGAAAGCATTCCCCCCGCCTTGGAACTGGGGATTGAACCCAGGGGCATTCTACCTCTGAGCTATACCCCAGCCCTATTTTTTGTTTTTTTATTTTTGAAACAGGGTCTCACTAAATTGCAGAGGGCCTCACTAAGTAGCTGAGGCTGGCCGTGAACCTGTGATCTTCCTGTCTCAGCCTTCCAAGTACTGGGATTACAAGCATGCACCACCATGCCTGCCTGTTGGAAGCAGTAATTCCTCAGAAAGTTAAAACAAAGTTATCATGTGATTTAGCAATTCTGCTAAGTATATATACCCAAGAAAAATTCATGTCCACATAAAAACTTATATGTGAATGTTCATGGTTGCATTACTCATAATAGCCATATGTGGAAACAACTCAACCGCCAGTAAATTGATGAATGGATAAATATAGTATGATTTATCCATATAGTGGCATACCATAAAAAGGAATGAGAAATGAAGTACTGATACATGCTGTGAGCATGGCATGACCACATTGAGTGAAAGAAACCAGACATAAAAGACCAGGCATAGTATGATTCCACTTATATGAATATGTAGAATACACAAGCCTATAGAGACAGAAAGGAGATTTTAGTGATTTAGTGACTGTAAGACTGGGAAGGGCTGGGGGAAATGGGGAATGACTGTCAATGGGCATGGGATTCCTTTGGGGTGTGGAAAATGTTTTGAAATTACATAGTGGTGATGTTGCCAACCTTGTGGATGACTAAAAAAACCACTGACTCTAGTTTGCTTTAACTAAGTGAATTTTAAGGTATGTGAATTATATCCCAGTAATGTTTTTATTTTTTAATTTTTAATTTTTTTGTGGTACTGGGGATTGAACCCAGGGACATTCTACCTCTGAGCTACACCCCAGCCCTATTTTTTATTCTTTATTTTGAAACAGGGTCTAAGTTGTGGAGGGCCTAAGTAGCTGAGGCTGGCTGTGAACCTGTGATCCTCTTGTCTCAGCCTCCTAAGTACTGGGATTACAAGTGTGCGCCACCACACCGGCTTTAGTAATGTTTTTAAAACATGAAAAACAAGACCCTGATTCTAGGAAGCTGAGTTACTTAGGAGATTATCAATATAAGAACAGATTTCAGAGCAGAAGAGAGACCAATTATAAGAGCTCATGCTGAAGTTCGAACACACATAGATGGGAAAGAGAGTGAGGAGAGGGAGGACACTTGGTGATGTTGGGTTTAGGAGTAAAATAGGGACATATGACAGGATTTTAACCAGAACACTTATTTTAGTTTGTTGAAGTCCCCAAAACAGAAGATGCCCAGGTATCCTCAATAGGAGTAAAATTGTTAGCATTGGAATGTCATGTCAAGGACAGGTAAATAACAAAGCTAACAATTCTGAGACGCTGTGCTTCCTCCCTCATATCTGTCCTGGCTCTGAGGCCTGTAGCGGACAGAGTCTACAGAGAGGACCAAGACCTAGGGGACTCCAGTGTGGGGAGGATCTTGGTAGGGAAAGGTGGATACTGAGGCTGAGCCTGGATGGTTGTAAGACCTAGAGGCCAGGCAGTGTCTTGTCCATCTAAAGTGTGCCTCAGAAGTCAGCATTGTGTTGTGAAGCAGCTGTGGTCCGTGTGAGATGGAGGCGAGGAAGTCTTACTTGCACTATCTACAGGAACTGAAAGGATGGGGTAGATGTGTAAATTCCCTAGAAGGGCAGAACTGAAAGACACAAAGACATGCTGTGGTATGAAAGAGAGAGTGTAATGTATTTATACAAGTCTTTTATGGTACGGCGTGGGGTAACTGTTAATGTCCACATACCATACACAGCTAGGCTTAGATGGACCTCTCTGTTGTTTACCAATTACTTCTGTCTGTGTCAATCATCAACCGTGCTTTTATAATTTTGTTAATTCTTATCTTTTTTTTTTTTTTGCAGAACTGGGGATTGAACCCAGGGGCATTCTACCTCTGAACTATACCTCCAGCCCTTTTTTTTTTTTTTTTTTTTTTTTTTTTTTGCAACAGGGTCTCACTAAATTGCAGAGGGCCTCACTAAGTAGCTGAGGCTGCTGCGAACCTGCCGTCCTCCTGTCTCAGCCTTCCAAGTATGGGGATTACAAGCGTGCACCACCACGCCCGGCAATTCTTATCTTTAAAACTTTATTTAGGTTTTATATATTTACTGTTGAAATAAGAATACAGTAATTGGGGTGAATGCAGACAAGAGAACAACAACTATTTAAGAGTTGAAGGGAGCCGGGCGTGGTGGCACACTCTTGTAATCCCAGTACTTTGGGAGGCGGAGACCGGAGGATCCGGGTTCGCGGCCAGCCTCAGCTCGCTCGCTCTCTCTCTCTCTCTCTCTCTCTCTCTCTCTCTCTCTCCTTAGTGAGGCCCTCCGCAACTTTGTGAGATCCGGTTTCAAAATAAAGTATAAAAAAAAAATAGGGCCGGGGGCGTAGCGCAGAGGTAGAACGCCCCCGCGTTCAATCCCCGGTACCGCAAAAAAAAAAAAAAAAGAGTTGAAGGGAAATAAACTTTTATCAGGCTACATGAAATAAACCACTGGCTTCTGGTTGCTCAGTGGCTTCTAAGTATTGTGCTTTAGTTAAGCTTCTTATCTACAAACGATTTGTATGTATAGTGTTGGTAGCCACCTTAGGTCCCCTACCTTCTTGTTGACAGCATTCAAACTCCACTGCTATTAAGAACTGTAAATTTTTATATGATCCTGTCCACCCAATATGATAGTTTTATACAGTAGGGTTGTAGAGGGAGGAGGGGAAAAAAAAGAGGAAAAACTTCTTGCTCTTCTCTCCCTCCCCTTTGAAGCCTGTGAGTTTAGAAGGATAAAAGCAGTGAAGAGTCAGTAAAGCTCCCCTTCGGGAGCTGACATCATGAAGTGGTGGTTTACCCTCCTGAGTAATTTTCCTTTCACAGAGACTGATGCTTTTCTTTTTCTTTTTGACCTGCACCTAAATGTTATTAAAGATTCATTTTGGTTCAGAATTTTGCTGCTGCTGCTTCTATTTTTTTCTTTTTTTTGTGGTGCTAAGGATGGAACCCAGAGCTTTATACATGGGTAAGCGACCTACCACTGAGCTATACCCCAGCTCAGAATTTTGCTTTTTTTTTTTTTGCGGTACCAGGGATTGAACCCAGGGGTGTTCTACCTCTGCGCTACCCCAGCCCTATTTTTTATACTTTATTTTGAAACCGGGTCTCACGAAGTTGTGGAGGGCCTCACTAAGTAGAGAGAGAGAGAGAGAGAGAGAGAGAGAGAGAGGGAGGGAGGGAGGGAGGGAGAGAGAGAGAGAGAGAGAGAGCGAGCTGAGGCTGGCCGTGAACCTGGATCTTCCGGTCTCTGTCTCCCAAAGTACTGGGATTACAAGTATGAGCCACCATGCCCCGCTAGAATTTTGCTTTTTAGAAGAGTAAGCATTTGATAGGTTGGGATGAGTTGTCTTATACTGCACTGCTCTCTGATTAGACTGGTAGTCCACCTAGTGCCTCTGAGTGAGATGTAGCTTTCCTCAGGGAATCGTTAGTTTTAATTTTGGGGAGTTGAAGGAAAGTGGGAAGCAGTAAGTGTTAGGTGTTTTATACTTAGAATGTTTTCAGGAGGCTAAAGCCAGGAGTGTGGTAGTGGGAAGTTAGGGCAGGTTCAGGAAGTTGGGATGTTAAAGGGGTGCCCCAGGGCCAAGTTTTTCCTCCTTGTAAGTTTTGCCTTGGGCTGGCACTGCACTCTGGAAAAGGAAAAGAAATTCTCTTCCTGTTCTTCTTGAGCTAAATTTCTCTGCTTCAGAGGTTAGAACTTGGTGCTGGTACTAGTTTAGGACTATATTTCCATGGTAGCTTTTATGGTCTGGCCTATGGACACACAACCACAATTTAGATTAAAAAAAAACTTGATTTAGAAGCAAACTTTTATAATAGAACCAGTTTGTAAGTTGACTGTACAGTGCTTTTGCTGATGGCGTACCAGGTCCACTCATTTGTAACCACGTGCTCATTATAAGTGAGGTGTAGCTAAAGCTGCTCAAATGTCCAATGAAGATCACATGGCTGCCCTAGGCAGTCTGAGACAATTTAGATACATGGACTGAAGGCCTCACTAAATTTTCTTAAAAAGAAATTAAAAGGATTATGGATTTAGTGTAGCTTTTATTATTCTGTATTAGGGATCTGAGGCATAAATTATAGAGATATCTGTAATTACATGTTAGGTTAAATGAAATACTGATCTCAGTCAAGAAAAGATATATACTTGAGTGAGGAATATCAAATATATTGTAAACATTTGACATAAAAATTAGGGAGGGTGTTGTAGGGAACAAAGGTTCTCTGTGACTTGACAGCTGCTGTTAAAAAGTGAAACAAGGAAGAGCCCAGCTCTGGCCCCCAGCTGCCTGGAGTTGCTGTGGTCTTCTCTAAAGTTACCAGAGGAATTTGTACTGCGCTTGTTTTAGAAAACAGAGACTGCCTATAGCTAACCAGACCCCGATTGTGCTCAGGGAAACCAATTCTTAACTCCCTATTATGATCTTCACAGTTATTGTGTTTCTTATCAGTCCATATTTTGAGATTCTCACTGTGTGCAAGATAGCATATTAATTCCAAGAAAGTTCTAACAAGCATGAGCTGTGCCTTGGTTATGTCAAATCTGGTTCTATGTGTCTTGGGACATATATGACAGGATTTTAAACAATTCTATTTTAGTTTTTCAAAGTCCCCAAAACAGAAGGTGCCCAGGTAATTCTCATATTCCATAGACTTGCATAGAGGGTAGGCTTGAATTGGTTTTGCATACTTAGCCCACACCTACCTCTAGGGAGTAAGTGTTCAGAATTAAGGGTTCTGAGAAGGATGTTTTTGGAGTACTGTTAGTATGTGATGCGTTCTGTGTCCTTTCCTGTATGCCTCCACATACAGTGGAGGAGAGATGAGGGGTGCTTCACTTAATAACCCTTCATTTAAGTCAAAAGATGGGGGTTGTCTAATGAAATTATTCTGAGAGTTTGACATGTATCCCCTGGAGTTTGGGGGGTATATAAGGATGAGTGTGTAAGTCTGTGGATCAATAGCCCTGAGGCAGCAGAGTGCAGGGAAAGGAAGAGGCTGTGTACTTAGCAGTCTGCACTTGGGAAGACAGTAGTGTTTTCCTGAGGTTCTGAGTAGAACTAGCTAAAAGCCATCTAGGAAGGATGCTTTGTGTGGCCATCTAAAAGCTGACATGAGTCAGGAGGAGGGAGCCACCAAAGCCCCATAGATTTAGGGTTGGATTTGAAAATGGCAAGGGCTCCCCCCCATGAGAATTTTATATCAAAGACCCCATGTTGGGCACTCTCCCCAGAAACCTACAGGCCAACATGAGAACGGTAGCCTGAATATTACATTTCATTGGTGTGACCTTTTGACACCCTCCCCCTTAATTCTCCCCATTCCTTCAGCTCCCACCCTGAAGGAGCCAGGGACAGCCTTGATGGGGACAGAAGACATGCAGAATAAGAGGGTGAAGAGTGAGGGAAGGCAGCTCCCTACCCCGCCAGTCTAGTTGCACATTTCTAAGCCAACCTAGGAAGGGGGAGAAGCTTTAATTTAGATGAGTGTTGACTAATGTAATTAAGACACTGTGGTAGATAACTTGAATATTGAAATTACAATGTTCTTAGGGCTGAAATTGATTTGAAGGAGATTTATTTATTTATTTATTTATTTTTGTGGAACTGGGGATTGAACCCAGGGGCATTCTACCTCTGAGCTACACCCCCAGCCCTATTTTTTTATTCTTTATTTTGAAACGGAGTCTCACTAGGTTGCAGAGGGCCTCACTAAGTAGCTGAGGCTGGTCGCAAACCTGCGATCCTCCAATCTCAGCCTTCCAAGTACTGGGATTACAAGCGTGCGCCACCACGCCTGGCTTGAGGGAGATTTATAATCAAAGAATGACTGGAAAAAATTGAGACTTTTTTTTGAACCCAGGGGCATTCTGCCTTCGAGCTACACCCCGGTCCTAAGTTTTATTCTTTATTTTGAAACGGAGTCTCACTTAAGTTGCAGAGGGCCTCACTAAGTAGCTGAGGCTGGCCACGAACTGTGATCCTCTAGTCTCAGCCTCCCAAGTACTAGGATTACAAGTGTGCGTCACCACGCCCGGCATGAGACTTTCTTAGATTTCAGGAGCAAGGAAACACTTGCCCACAGAGAGGCTTAGAAGGAAAATTTATGCTTATATCCTATTGAGCTCAGTTTGTCTATTATTTGTACACTCATTAATTAATTATATATTCATATATACACACATGTATATGTGTACGGGAGCGGTGGAAACAGGAAGGAGGCGGTGTGCCTTATCTCCAGAGTGTCAGGAGACTTCCACTATAGTACTGGCACTGCCAGCAATTTGATGCTGGAGCTCTCAGCAGGTCACCCAAAGTCCTTGCCCTCACAGAGCTGGTTGGGTAGAGGGAGGAATGAGCAATAAAAATATAAAATAAAATATAAGCTACATGTGTTGTTGAGAGAGAGGATGAGTTATGAGCAGGGAGAGGGAAAGAGAGAAAGAGCTTAGAAAATATTCTGAGCAAGAAAAAAAATACCCTAAAGCTTCTAGGTCATTTGGTCTTAGGTAGAGTGAAGTGAAAGCTCAGGGTTAACAAAGGATTCCCCCCTTTTTTATTTTTTATTTTGCAGTGCTGGGGATTGAACCTAGGGATATTCTACCACTAAGCTACATCCCCAGCCCTTTTTGCTGACCTTGAACCTGTGTCCCTCCTACACTGTCAGGCCCTTATTTTTTCTTGATTTGACTTTCTCTGTAGTTCTTACAGTAAATAAGGTGTGTGTGTGTGTGTGTGTGCGTGCGTGCGTGCGTGCGTGTGTGCGTGTGTGTGTATGTGTTACCTCCAAGCTATACCCCCAGCCCAAAATGTTTTGTTTTTTGAAACAGGTTCTTGCTGTGTTGCTGAGACTGTTTTTGAACCACACTTGTTTGTTTCATCTGTTTCCTTCCCCTCTCCTTTTTACACCCTGTACTTTTAGAGGACTCGTAAGACTTTTCTGAAAACAGCTTGATGTTCAGAAATTTTTGTTTCTAACTCCCCAGTGGTACCTCAGATCTAGCCTCCTATCTTTTTATATGCAAGAGTAGTAGACTTAATGTGCTGAATTCACTTAGTTTCCTAGAATCTCCAATAAATTCCAGACCCAGTGCGTAGACCAGACACCGCCCTGTGGCAGTACTCAGGAACTACACTTTCCACAGCCTAGTGTTGGGAGAAGGTGTGTTGTCACCCCTGCCCACTGAGTGCGGAAGAGCACCTCATTCTCTTTCTCCCTCTTCTCCCTTCTTTTCCTCCTTTTATACAGCATGTTTGAGTAGGAAGATAGTGAGTTGGCACTCCACTTAGGAGGCCAACCAGAGGTCTGCTTATGCAATATAGAGGCCTGTAATAACATTCCTGCTTATCACATTGGAATACTCTTGTGGTATTAAGGGCTTTCAACAACCTTAGGCAGACCAGGTTTTATCAGGGGAAATAGATCTCTGTGCCTGATGGGATAGCTTCTCCAACCCTAAACTAATTGAAGTCCCTTTGCTGTTCTTATGACCTGGAAGGCATCTTGCCCTTTGAAAGGGGCATTCCCTTTCTTCTGGCCAGGATCCTTCCCCATGGATGCTGTCAGGAAAGCACAGTGCTCTCCCAACCTTGCTATCCCCTTCCCCCGCAGTGTGTTCTTCTGAACCCTTTGGTTCACCCTGCTTCCTTGCCCTTGTCTGAACCTCCACTGGCTCAGTGCAATGCCGTGCTTCCCCTCCCCCTGTCTTTCTGTCACGTGTACTTTCTGGCCTGTGGTTGGTAACTTTCAACTTCAGGAGAGAGACTGTTTCTTGGCAAAGTACTGGGGCTCTGTTTAAAGTGAATGTATATATAGTTCTCATACATAACTGCAGTATTAACCTCTTAAAGTTTGTTGCCTTTTGACCAAGCATGGTATGGTATTGGCATTTCATACCATTTTCTGTTCAGCCCCAATAATAGCTCAGTTACTGCATGTGGTATAAAAGGCAGTGGGCTTCGTGAAAGTAGGGACCTTGTCCTTAATAGGTACTCCATCCATACTGGAATTGTAATTTTGAACAAATACCTGAAAATAAGAGCAAGAAAATTTGGTCGAAGGGTTTCAAGTAGTAGAAAATAAGGCTATATAGTGAACAGCACAAATCAGACTGGAGGGCTTTGTGTCCTGTAAGTAACAGGGAGACATTTAATTTATGTAATCTATAGAGGCATAATTGATATACATACAAAGGGGTACAAATCTTAATTGTACAGCTTGGTGGATTTTTTACTTATGTATATACCTGTGCAATTACTGCTTAGATCCAGAAAATATTTCCAGAACCCCAGATCAAAAGCTTTCATCTTCTTATTTTTTTGGTACTGGGAATTGAATTCAGGGGTGTTCTCCCTCTGAGCTGCATCCCCAGCCCTATTTTATTTTGAAACAGGGTCTCACTAAGTTGCTGAGGCTGGCTGCAAACATGCGATCCTTCTGTCTCAGACTCCCAAGTACTGGGATAACAGGCATGCACCACTGCACCTGGCTGGGGAGCTTTCAGCTTGATTCATGACATTTAGATACCAAGTCACCGAGATTATATGGTCAGTCTGTGGTATAAGTAGGACTGGAATTATTACAGCTGCTCCTGGGATTAACAAGTCTTTATACTTGAATAAAAACACTAGTTCAGACATCTGACTGCATGGGAAAAGTAATATAGTTGCTGTTATGGTGAACATTGCTTAATCATTGGCACATCTTGGCACTTTATATGCCTTACTTCATTTTATCTTCTCCACAAGGATTTTTTTTTTAACTATTCCTGTTTTACAGATGCTGAAGGTTAGAAAGAGGGAAGTGATTTTGCCTTAAGTCCCACAGCTAGGAAGTAGCAGAGTCAGAATTAAACTCAGGACTGTCTGTCACGATTTCTTATTGATGGTCTACTACCTCAAGTATCTGGTATCTACATTTGAGTGACAAAAATGTTACGTCTTTGTGGTGGGGGATGATGGTTGTATTTGTTACATGTATACAGTGAATGTTCATTTTAGGTGTATTCTGACTTGTTGCTTACGGGAAGAATTATGACAGGAAAGGGTTGCTTTTTTTTAGTGGTGCTAAGGATTGAACCCAAGGTCTTGTGCACACTGGGAAAACCAGGAAAGTGATGTTTTGTTTTGTTGGTTTGTTTTTGTTTTGTAGTACCAGGCCTTAAACCCAGGGCCTCAAGCGTGATAGGCAAGTGTTCTACCACTGAGCCATATCCCCAGCCCAGGAAGGGTTTTCTGATTCTTTGACAGGTCCTTAACTGATGTTCTTTAGGAGAAAGAATCTTTCAAGAAGTTGGCTCTTTAAAGTTTATATATGGTAATAAAATTATGGTTTCACTAGACAAATGTGAACCTAAATATCCAGAAATCCCAACAACTAGCTGATCTTAAAAAATATGATCTGGATGCAGTGGCACATGCCTGTAATCACAACAACTCATGAGGCTAAGGTAGGAGGATTGCAGCTTTGAGTCCAGCCTATGCAACTTAGTGAGACTGTCAAAAAAAAAATATATATATATATATCATGTTAATGTCTTAATTTATCACAGTGCAAACCTCCATCATATTTGAAGAATTCTAGCTGTTATGCATGACTTGGACATTTGTAAAAATATATTTAATATTTATTTATTATATTTTCAACCAAAGAGGTGGGGACAGTGCAGTACTTTTAGGCATAAAACAGGAACAGCTAATGGAATCCAGGCTGTACAAGATGAAAGCAAGGCAAGAGTACATACCGCTGCAAAGAAACATCTCAAGAGTATAAACAGCATGTTTTATCCAGCCTTTTGGTAAAATAATGTAGTTTTATGTTGTTTTGAGTATTGAGTACGAAGAATATTGTTGCTAGTTGTATTTACTTTCTGAAGAGGCATGAGTACCAACAATTAAATTCAGGATTGTTTTGGTTCCTGTTTATTTTACATGCAATTGGGGAGGTGGTGGAGATGGCTTCCTACTAAAAGCCACTGCTGTTGGTAAATGATTCCTTTACAGACTTTTTAAAACCAGTCATGCATTTAAATGAAATCATCATGAAGGAAATAAGGCCAGCATGGTGGCACACACCTGTAATCCCAGTACTTGGGAGGCTGAGACAGGAGGATCGCAGATTTGAGGCAAGCCTCAGAAACCTAGAGCGATCCTATTTTAAAATTAAAGGTTTGAAAAAAAGGGCTGGGAGTATAGCTTGGAGGTAGAATGCCCCTGGGTGCCCTTGGGTCCAGTCTCTAGTACTACACAGGAGGAAGGAGGAGGGAGGAGGAGAAGGAGGAAGGAAGAAGGAGAAGGAAAAGGAGGAAGGAGAAGGAAGAAGGAAGAGGAGGAATTATTGATAATGAATTTTGTGATTAAAGTTCTTAAACATAAATAAAATATGGAAAATGTCTTCCAAAATAAAAGAAATATGTAAAGCCATGGTAGCAGACAGTAGCATCCACCTTTGCCCCCTCCCAAACCAGGTTTTTTTTTTTTAACTGTCTTGTTCAGAAGAACTGCTTTTGAGTAGCTTTCTAAACATAGGGCACCAAGTCAAGGGGTGTCACTTAAGAATGCCATGTTCCTAGATCCAGAATTTGCTGCCAGGAAGCCTTGCGTGAGGGATAGCAGAATACCCTTGGCTCTGGTTCCCAGAATTAAGCCATCTTTCTAGTCATTCTCTCAGATTTTTTTCTTCTTGCTGGTACTAGGGATTGAACCCAGGGCCTTGTGCATGCCAGGTGAGCACTATGCCACTGAGCTACATCCCTACCCCTTTTATTTTTAATTTTGGGACAGGGTCTCACTAAGTTGCCCTACCTGGTTGCCCCACCTGGCTTCAACTTGCAATCCTCCTGCATCAGCCTCTTGAGTCAGTGGAATTACAGGGGTGCGCCACCAGACCCGGGCTCCCTTAGATTTTGTTAAAGAGCCAGTGGGAAAACAAACTTCGAGGAAGTCAGTTCCTAGTAGATCAAAGAAGATACCTTGGAACAAAAGAAGGGTATGCCAGTATCCCACATAGTGCTGCTCAGTAAGAAATGGGAAATAGTTTCTCAGATATTTTTTAATTTTTTAAGCCTTTTTAAAGAAAGTTGTGATATATTAACTTCCCATTCTTATGGTGATGATTTAGAATAGTTGGGAGGCTTTGATAGAAATGTAATTTAAGATACAAAACAAAAATATTAGTGAAAGTGAGATTCCTGTAGGTGAAATAATCCTGAAATGATGTTTCTTTAGTGTAATACCTAAGGCATCTGAAAAATGAATAAGATAAAATGTAAGAAAATGCCGGAGCCCGCCGGCGGAGTCGAAGGGTCCAAACTGTTCCTGAAACGGGGAGTGAGGATTGAGAGAAAAGGGAGAGAGAGACAAGGAGTAGCATAAAGACAAGAGACTAGAGAGGAAAGACAAAAGATAGCTTCGAGAGAACTGCGGTCAATACCGTAGCCTTTTCGGGAGGATTTTCAGTCAATACTGGAGCCTTATCGGGAGGACGGTCAGTCTATACTGCTGTAGCGTCTTTATTTTGCTCAGACCTTATATACCCTTTCAGAGCATCACATGTACACAATGCCAACCTTAACAACATAGCACCAGATGTATATAATATTAATACCAACAAGCAGACAAACATCGTGCTCTCATGCAGCACCCCTCATCCTTCCCGGGTCAAGGAGCAGTCAACTCGTTCCTCCACGAGCCTCCCTCTGTTGTTACAGCCACAATCAACAAAATCGGCAACACTTGGCAAAACCCTCGCCTTGCCAGGCTGTTTATGCAACTCAGAGAAGGGAATGGCTCCTGACAAGAAAAGAAGTTGGGGGATGGAATATTTCAGGCCTCTTTGTTATCTCCATCTATTTTTTGTCCTTAGGACTGATGCTTATGTCAAACATGAATAGTTCTGAATTATAATTTATTGAGGTTTTCTAATTTTCTGAGAACTTGAGTTCTAGATTCTTAGCCTGAAATAATTATGAAATAATAATTATAGAGTCTTTGCAGTCTTGCATATTTCAGATAGGAAAATCCAGAGAGGTAAATAGTATCTTTTCTTTACTTGGAAGATGCTATTGAGAAACTTCATTTATTAGAGAATTGACATAGTAGATGAATCCTAATACAATGAAAACATTTGGATTAGTTCTGGGTAAGTGGAATTTTGTAAAGTTAGCATTGGTTGGTAGACAAGTGAACATAAATTAAAAAAAATTTTTTTTACAGTCCTATTTTGTAACAGATTATGATCCAACCATTGAAGATTCCTACACAAAGCAGTGTGTGATAGATGACAGAGCAGCCCGGCTAGATAGTAAGTAAATTTCTTTATTTGATAATTCATATGTCCCATTTTTAAAACATTATTTCTGATGTTTTATTAGGTTAAATAATATAATTGAAATATTAGGTGATCTGAAATATAATAAGTCCATCTTTTTAATTAGTTTTGATTAACAAATCTGCATATTGATTAATTTAAATATTTCTCAGTAAATGAAAAGTAAAACAGTAATTGAATTGATCTTTCTCTTGTGAAACTGGTCTTTTCATTGTAACTTGTTGAAATGTATTTATTGGGACAGTTCGAAAAATATACTGGGTCTCAGCTTTTCCTACTTTTTGGCAAAGTTTACAATGGGGGAAGTGGCTATAGAAAAGGTTCAGAATTTTTATAACTTAGAATTCATAGCTTAGAAGCTTTAACAAATAGAGTGCCTGGTTAAATAGTCTACCTCTTCATAGAAGAAAACTCTGTTCTTTTAACTCGTGTGATTCTTTTATTCAGAGATCAAGATAAACATTAGCACGTATGGTAGTTGAGGGGAGGGCATGTAGCAACCATAGTTTCTTTTTTGAATTTACAGGTATCCTTTACAGTCTTCTTTGCATGGAGGGGATACACATCCAAGTGATTTTAGAGGTTATCTGATCCCATCTGCCTAGATGTGTTTGATATTTTTAACCTTGTACTTAGTATGTTAATATATTCTAACCACAAAAATCAACTTGTGCTGATTAAAATATACTCTGAAATTGTCTGCCATTAGAATATGTTTGTCTTTGGCATTGAGAATAAAGTACTAAGAGGAATGCCATTTCCTTATTATACCAATAATGAGGTTCTCTAGAGGACCCACATGAAGGGGACCTGCCCTTGTGGAGAAGCAGTTTACAAAATGGAAACACAGTTCCCCTTGTGGTTTTTTCTTTAGTTTTAGATACAGCCGGACAAGAAGAGTTTGGAGCCATGAGAGAGCAGTATATGAGGACTGGCGAGGGCTTCCTGTTGGTCTTTTCAGTGACAGATAGAGGCAGGTTAGTACCATATTAAAATGTGGCTCACTGGTCCTATCTAGATCACTGTTTCATTGAATTTAAGACTTTTTAATATAGAAAAATGAGTAATAAAGTACTAAAACGAGCATGGAACATGCTAAGTAGTGATTCCTGGCCAAGTTGATTAATTAACTTTTTTCTTTTTAAGTTTTGAAGAAATCTATAAGTTTCAAAGACAGATTCTCAGAGTGAAGGATCGTGATGAATTTCCAATGATTTTAATTGGTAATAAAGCAGACTTGGATCATCAAAGACAGGTAAGAAGGAATTTCACTGTTGGGAAACCATGTAAGTGAAGTGATATATTTAATGAGACAATAGGAAGTTCCACGATCAAAAAAACTGTGCTTCATGTTTAAAACACAATCTTTGATTTGTGCTGTATTTGTAAAATTTTGTTGGAAGCATACCAAATTTAAAACATTGACTTAAGCCGGGTGTGGTGGCACACACTTGTAATCCCAGTACTTGGGAGGCTGAGACTGAAGGATCCGGGTTCGCGGCCAGCCTCAGCTACTTAGCGAGGCCTATGCAACTTAGTGAGACCCTGTTTCAAAATAAAGAATAAAAAATAGGGCTGGGGGTGTAGCTCAGAGGTAGAAGCCCCTGGGCTTAATCCCTGGTACCGCAAAAAAAAAAAAAATTGATTTAAGAGAATGATACATTCTTCTCATGCTAAGATTTAGAAATGTTTCTTGGTGATACTTAGCGTAGAATAAGTTTTCTTGCTAGATCTCCTTCACATCTGGATTATTATAAAGTTAGGTAATTTTTTTTGGACCTCTGAACTACATCCCTAGCCCTTTTAATTTTTTATTTTGAAACAGGGTCTCGCCAAGTTGCTGAGACTGGCCTTGAACCTGTGATCCTCCTGTCTCAGCCTCCCAAGTGCTGGGATTACAGGAGTGTGCCACCACACCTGGCTATAAAAAAAGTGATCCTTATATCAAATCAATATAAGTTGTTTAATTTTGCTGCTTTTTTCTTTTTTGCCATTTTCTTGGGGGTTTTTCTTCACTTAGTTATATTTATTAAATGTTGCACAGTGGAACCTCTCTGCTGCTCTTCTTATTCCTCCCTAGTACTAGAAACTCTTCATATGTCATTGGACTGAGATGTAGTGAAGAAGGGGTTCTCCTTCCTATCTCTTGCTGTCTTCTGCCCACCCCCAGATGCTACCTTGCCTTGATTGTAGAAGTAGGATCTTTCTCAACCTTTTCAATGGTAGTTTCTTTAGTAAATGAGCAGGGGGAGTCCTGGGGTGGGTGGAGGACTCCTCCAAGTAGGTAGTGGCAGATGAGGGATAGTAGGAGAATATAGCCTTACCACAACCAAACAGGCCCTGCCATCATTAGCCTGGGGTGGGGGTCTATATGAGTTACTTTGAAGTCATCTACATATTAAAGATTGCCAGTATGTGGTTTGCAGTTTCCATCTGTCTGCAGGTATTTAACATATTGTATTAGTGGCTTTGTTTATGTATCATGGGATTATTACATTATTCATGTAAGTAAAAAATAAAAGTAATAGATTCTTAGCGTAAAATAAAGATCAGGCAGTGGGAGAAAACATTATAGGAAATAATCTTATCACCTTAAAAGACAGGCACTATTATCTTGGAGTGAGTTCTCCTGCATTGATTTTTCTTCCGAAACCATATACATAGGCATGCATTATGTATATGCTGAAAAGTTCAGATGTGTACCTACCCAAGGGAGCAGTGCAAGTGTCTAAAATCTGATTGCCTAATGTTCTGCTCATCCATGCAGATTCTACTTCTCAATGATAGGCACAAAGATTAATTTTATTCCTCCTGAGGCCTTGCTCTTTTCTGAGTTCTTTTGCACTGTAATCAGGCATGTTGACTGTTCTCACTTGGAAATCCTACTACATTTCCCTAGTCCATTCATTTGCCATTTGTTTGGATAGCTATTACCTGTTTTCTTACTTGTCTTCAATCTGTAACACTTTGTTTCCTTTCCTGTCAGCTGATGGCATACTTTCCTATTTCATTGAGAAATTTCTAAGTTTCCACCTCCACATTTACTAACCCAAGTTGCACATGTGCCCCATCAAGTCCTCTTCTCCCGCTTACCTGATAACCTTCACCTATGACCAGTTTCCTCACTAGGCACTGGATCCCATTCCTTCTCACTAACTCATGGACATCACCCTGGCAATAGTTCTATTTCTCTCTTATATGATCATTCTCATCAGCATATAACATGCTACAACATCTCTCATCTTAAAAACAAAAAATAACACACAGCAAAATCGTGTAGTCTTACATTCCCTCTGAGTACATTTCTCTTCCTACTCTAAACTTGCTTTCCTTCCATTCGTGTTTATATGATAACATCATGCATTCAGTGCCATAGTGAAAGTCCCCACACAGCCAATCACTTTCTCCTCTGGAAACACTTCTGTTCCTTGGCTCTGGGATGTCATTTCCTGCTCCTCTTCTCTCCTTCCCAATATCCTTTGTTGTCATCTCGTCTTTTCCTTATTTCTGTTCATTGTCTTAGGGCTCCATCTAGTACACTCTAACAGGTTCTCCAAGCCTTGAAGGGCATACTCAGTGCACTAGAAATTGAGAATGCTATACTAAAAGTTTTTGCTTTTTGTAGTCTCTTCAGAACGAAAGGCGATGTTTTAGAATGCCTTGGCACCTTCACTTTCTCTACCAGCTCTGCCTGGACAGGTTAGGGGGACTCTATGAAAAAGTCTTCCTCTGTTCAGAGATGTTTACTTTTTAGTCATCCCCAAGTTCTTCCTCAGTAACCAGTCTGGCTTGCTGAGTTGTTGCTAACCTAGCTTGTCTTTCTCTGCCTCTATCTTTAGATATAATCCATTTGGCTTTCTCAGCTTCTAGCCATTTCTCCTTGTTCTGTTGTGGACCTGCTTGGGCATTCCTACCACTGGGTTCTCAGTTCTGAACCCCATCAGGGAGACGAGGTCAGTCAGAAGAGGCTCTACTTTCTTCCTTTCGGCTTCTGTACCTGTGGACTGACTTGACTGCTTTCATTCTTCCATCCATTCACCCAGTATTTATTGATCATCTCTTCTAGGCCCTGATGATGAAGCAGTAGACAAAACAGTCACTGAGGTTTACATTAAGTAGAGAGCTGTAGAATCTGAATGGTTTTTTAGTGTTATCACCCATGTGGTCTCTTAGAGATTGCTCATTTCATTTATCCTGTCAAAGGTATAGGAAGAAACATAGATGAATGATTTGTTTGATTCTAGTTAGACAACACATTTTCTGATGACAATGGAATTAAATTAGAACTTAATATCAGATATCTAGGAAATCTACAAATACTGGGAAATTAACATATTTCTAATTACCACCTGGGTCAAGGAAAAAATCAAAAGAGAGGCTACAAAGTACTACGAACTTAATGAAAATTAAACACAAAATATGTGGGATGCTACTAAAGAAATATATAGAAAGAAGTTGGTAACACTAAATACTTGTATTAGAAAAGCAAGCAGATCTTAATTAAATGACCTTAGTTTCTTTTTTTTTTTTTTGCGGTACCGGGGATTGAACCCAGAGGCATTTTACCTCCAAGCTACACCCCCAGCCCTATTTTTTATTCTTTATTTTGAAACAGGGTCTCACTAAGTTGCAGAGGGCCTCACTAAGTAGCTGAGGCTGGCCACAAACCCAGATCCTCCAGTCTCAGCCTCACAAGTACTGGGATTACAAGCGTGTGCCACCACACCCGGCTCTTAGTTTCTAAAGAAACTAGAAGAAGCTGGGCGTGGTGGTGCATTCCTGTAGTCCCAAGTTTGAGGTCAACCTTGTCATCTAAACAAAGCCCTTTTCAAAATAAAAACAAATAAATAAAAAGGACTGGGGATATATAGCTCAGTGTTAGAACATCCCTTGGTTCAATCCCTAGTACTGTGCCGAAGGAAGGAAGGAGGGCGGGAGGGAGCGAAGGGTGGAAGGAAGGTAGGTAGGTAGGTAGGTAGGTCAAGCAAATTAAAACCATAGTAGGTAGAAGGGAAATAATGAAGAATGGAATCCAATAAAATAAAAAATAGAAAAATTATGGGGCTCAGTGTTATTACACCTGCTAGAACATCTGCTTAGTATGCACAAGACCTAGCACCCAAAAAGAATATAGAAACAGAAAATAGAAGCTGGGCGTGGTGGCGCACGCTTGTAATCCCAGTACTTGGGAAGAAGAGACAGGAGGATCCGGGTTCGTGGCCAGTCTCAGCTACTTAGTGAGGCCCTCCGCAATTTAGTGAGACCCTGTTTCAAAATAAAGAATAAGAAATAGGGCTGGGGATGTAGCTCGGAGGTAGAATGCCCCTGGGTTCAATCCCCAGTACCGCAAAAAAAAAAAAAAAAAAAAGAAACAGAAAATAGAAAAACCTTTGAAGAAATAAATAAAAACCAAATCTCTAGCCAGAAAGATTTGATTCGAAAGGGAGAAGATACAAATCAATATTTGGAATGAGAGTATCACTTCAGATCTTTATAGATGTGTAAAAGATAATAAAACATGTTATAAAAGCTTTATGCTGATAATTCTGTAAGTTAGGTGAAATGGACATGTTCCTTGAAAGGTGCAAACTATCAAAGCTCACTCAAGAAACAGATGAGCAGAATAATGCTGTATTTGGAAAATTAATTTGTCCTATAAACTGCCTTTCAAAGAAAGCTCCAAGCCCAGATGGATTTGCTGAATTATACCAAACACTTAAGGGCCACTCACTGTTCTAAATATTGAGGAGAGAGAATTCTTTCCAGCTTATTAGATGAAAACAGCATTATTCTGAAACCAAAACTAAAGACGTATGAAAACTGCAGTCTAACATCGCTCATGAATATACATGTAAAAATTCTTAATTTAACAGTATGTGAAAAGGACAATAGCTGGGTGAGGTGGTCCATGCCTTTAATTCCAGTTTCTCAGGAGTCTGAGGCTAGAGGATCACAAGTTCAATGCCAGCCTGGGCAACTTAGTGTGACTCTGTTGCAAAAAATAAAAAGGCCTGGAAGTGTAGCTCAGTGGTATAGTGCTTGCCTACCATGCACAGAGTCCTGGGCTCAATCCCTAGCAACCTACAAGGAAGGGAGGGAGGGAAAAGAAAAAAGAGTATGAGTTTATTCCAGGAGTGCATGAGTTTATTCCAGGAGTGCAGTGTTGTTTTAACATTTGAAAATAAGTCAGTATAATTCATGTTAACAGACTAAAAGGAAACAAAACAAAACATATGATCATCTCAATAGATGGAAAAAATATTTGATAGAATCCAATGTCCATTCCCAATAAACACTCGTTACGAACAAAATAGTGGGAAATTTTGTTAAATGGATAAAGGGCATCTACAATAAAATCCTATAACTGACAGTATATTTACTAGTTAAAGAGGAAACGCCTTGTCCTAAAGACCAGAGACAAGTCAAGAGCATCCTTCTTGCCACTTCCATTATTTTACCAAAAGTTCTGGGAGGTGCAGTGAGACCAGAAAAAGAAATAAAGGCATCCATGTCAGAAAGAAATAAACTAAACTGTCTTTATTAAAAAAATGACATGATTATGTAGAAACACCTTTGGAATTTGCAAAAGAACTCTTAGATAAGTGAGTTTACAGTATTTCCAGAGTGTAAAATAAATATACAAAAATCATGATTCTGTTTTTATAGTGTAAAAAAGTTCATCATTGAGAAGTAACCAGAAGAATGCGGTTCTCTGTGGGCAAGAGATTCCTATGTTTTCTTTTCTTTTTGCCCATCTGACTTTTCTACACGTTTCCTTTTGTGGTAATGACAGCAATAAAAGGCTTTTTTTTTTTAACCAGAAATAGAATTTTAAGCTCCACTGTATAAATGTAAATGTCATATAGTTTAGTAATTTTTAGGTAAGCATCACTATTCAAGTCCTTTGCATTTAGAATGTATTGGGCATTAATTAATTTATTCAATTAATATTTCCTTCCTCTGGCCTACCGTTTTGTCAGTGATGCTGCCCTTCCTTGCCTACTTTCCTTCACCTCCAAACATAAGGCATTGTAAGGGTCTGCGGTCCTATTCATCACTGGTTTTCTCCACATATTCATGAGTCTCTTGTGTACCGGGCACTGTGAATGCAATGATGAGGAGATCCTGTGGGCTCAGAAATGTGTGCTCCTCTCCATTCTCTCCTTGTGACATTTTCTCTCTTTGCTCGCTGTATTCCATGCCAGGCTTCTCTCAGTTTCTTGGAAAGCCCATTTGCTCTTATAGCCTCACACATACCATTTCCTTTTTCAGGGATACTTCCTTGCCCCACCCCACATACTCCAAAAATTCCTCTATTTAACTTACTCAGGGAAACTTTCCCCAAACTCCTTGACAGGGTTAGATACTCTCATAGCACTTTGTGCTTTTCTGTCCCAGAAAATATTACGATTATATTTTTTTGTTTCTTGTTTTTTGTTTTGTGGTGCTGGCGATTGAACTCAGGGCCTCATGCATGCTAGGCAAGTGCTTTACCACTAAGCTATGTCCCAACCCTTTCTGATAATATTTAATACTTTTGGTGTAATATCTAAACTGAAATCTTGTATGATAATACAGTCATCCCTTGGTATCCATAGAGGATACTTCTAGGACCCTCCTCCCATCGACACCAAGATCTTTGGATGCTCAACTCCTTTATATAAAATGTCATAGAACTTGCATATAACCCTACACATATTCTCCTGTATACGTTATCATCTTTCTATTACTTATAATGCCTAATGCAATACAAATGTTATATAGTTATACTGTATTGTTTAGGGAATAATGATATGTACATGTTCAGTACAGTTCAGTTCGAATATTTTTGATCTGCAGTTGGTTGAATCCACAGATTTTGAGGGTTGACTGTATTTCTATCACAAGCATGTTTTTTGGAGTTGTTCTATAGAGGTGGGCTTCTGTTTCTGTTGAGCTATAAAGTCTATCGGTTCATCTTATGGCAAGAGAGCTTGACTTCTGGCTGGATTAACGGCACAATGTATAGCTTGGACTAGATGCAGCAAATCTTATTGTTAATACTGTACCTTAAACACAATTGTTGGAATTTCAGGTAACACAGGAAGAAGGGCAGCAATTAGCACGGCAGCTTAAGGTTACATACATGGAAGCGTCAGCAAAGATTAGGATGAATGTAGATCAAGCTTTCCATGAACTTGTCCGGGTTATAAGGTAAGCAAAACACATGCTAGAAGGATGTTTTATCAATTAATATTAAATATTTTTAGTAAGAAAGAAGAAGTTGTATGTAGGAGTAGTTCCTTTCTTAGGGGTTAATGCACAATTTTAATTAAGTACATAGTATATTCTGAACACTTCTAATTGGTATAATCTCTCTTATGTTGAAGTAGAAAGTACATGTAGGGATTTTGCAAAGAATAAATGCAGCTTCCAGAGGTAGTGATGGTATGAACACAGTGACAGCAGCTAATACTTGAGTAGTTATCAAATATCTGCCAGATACTGTGCTGAATGCTGTAAATGTATTATTACATTTAATCTTTACTACAACCTAGTAAGCTAAATAATTTTATATTCATGTTCAGATGTGAAAATGGAGGTAGAGAGGAGTTAAATAACTTGTTTGAGGTATAAACTATATATATAATTTTTTTTAGGGGGTACTGGGGATTGAACCCAGGGGCATTCTACCTCTGAGCTACACCCCCAGCCCTTTTTTATTTTTAATTTTGAAACAGGGTCTCAATAAATTTGCTAAGAGCCTTGCTAAATTGCTGAGGCTGGCTGAGAACCTGAGATCCTCCTGTCTCAGCCTCCCAGTTACTGGGATTAAAGGTATATGTCACCATGCCCGGCTAGGTTTAGATATTTTATTTCATCTTATTTATTTTGTTTGTGTGTTTGTTACTGGGGATTGAACCCAAGGGCATTCTACCTCTGAGCTACACCCCCAGTCCCCCTTTTTTTTAATTTTGAAACTCGGCCTCGCTCAGTTGCTGAGGCTTGCCTTGAACCTGCAATCCTGTGTCTCAGCCTCCCAAGTACTGGGATTACACGCCTACACCCCCTGCCCAACTAGGTTTTAGATATGTTAAAGGGCAGAGCTGGAGCTAGAATCCAAATCTCTGATTCCAGAGCCTGTGCTCTTAGCTTTGCTTCTTACCCAATTTCTCCCAGGCTGAATAAGCTAGGTAGTAGAGACTCAATAATTCCGTGAGGTGTGCAGTATGACACCCCAGTCTACAAAGAATTTTTCTGGTAGATGACCTAAGAGGCCCTTGTGGTTAAAAGTGTTAATGGATTCTAAGAAGTTAAAGTCATGGGTGAGGTATGCTAGAGGTACTGTATGTGCTGCATGTGAGAAAGAGTAATTTGCTTCAGTGGGGCTTTTTTTTTTTTTTTTTTTGCAGTGCTAGTGATGGAACCCAGGGCCTTGCACTTACTAGGCAAATGTTCTACCACTGAGCTACATCCCCAGCCCTTTAAGCTTTTTTTTGAGATGGGGTCCTGTCAGTCTGTCTAGATTGGCCTTGAACTTGTGACCTTCATGCGCCAGCCACCTTGCTTGGCTAGTGAGTGGGGTTTAGTTAGATTATTTTGAGTCTTTGTGGCTTGGCCTCTACTTCACCCTCTGTTCTTTCTATGAACTGGGTATCTTTGCTAGTTTGGTAGTTTGGGATGCAGCTTGGGCTCTTGTTCATTGTGTATCTCAGGTGAATTCATACCTGATCTGTGGGCTGCTTGTACTTGTTAGCCCTTTGCACAGGGTATCCTCTCTGTGGAGGGGAAGAGGTGAAGGTTATAGGTTTTAGTTTCTCAGCAAAAATCCAGTCCTGAGTTTCGGTTTTGCAAGATGGTAGAGAGTTCTAGAGATGGATGGTGGTGATAGTTGTACAACATTGTGAATGTAACTAATGCCCCTGGCCTATACACTTAAAAATGTTTATTTACCCCCATCCCCATCTCAGTTCCATTTTGGTGTTAAACAACTGATGAACTGGTTCCTTCTTAAATAATTACTACTGCCTTTTGGAAATGTCTTGTGGTTCCTTTTGACCCTCAAGAGCTGTCCTTACTATTAGGAGTGAGAAAGGGATGCAGAGGAGGTGTTCTCGCTTTTTTTTTTTTTAATTAAATGCCAGGTACTGTTAGGTACATTTAAACATCTCAAGATCTTAAATCCTTATAATTGCTGTGAAAGGTAGATTCTTTATTATTCCCTTCTAAAAAATAGAGGCTCAAAGAGGCCAACTAACTTGTTTAGTACTGACTTTAATGAGTGGCAGACAGGAATAAGAACTGCATGCATACCTTGTAAGAATAATTTTATATGGTAGTGTACAATGGATGTTTATTCTAAAGTATACCACTGAGTTAAGGAATTTCAAATTGAGAAGGGAGGTTGCCAAGTCTACCGTCTCCACTGATTGAGGGTCACCCTTGAATGCAGTTTGGATAGCTCTGCTTATGTTTGTGTTGAAGCATTTGTGCCCCCTTGTTTGTTTTTCTTTCAAAGATATGCTTTGATCCCTAATTGAATGTGAAAAGCATATGCACTTAAACGATACTTGTCCAGAAATAATCTGCATTTGTACTAGTAGATTACCTAGTAGGCAATTATATTTAGATTTTTCTGTCTTACAGGAAATTTCAAGAGCAAGACTGTCCTCCTTCACCAGAACCAACTCGGAAAGAAAAAGACAAGAAAGGCTGTCATTGTGTCATTTTCTAAGAATCCCTGAGTGTTAGCTACCAACTGCCAGGAAAAGCCCTCATCTTCTCCTTCTCTCCTTATGGTTTACATCGTGTTGGTACCTTTCAGGCCTTAGACAAATGATCACCGTGTTAGCCTTAGACCAAGAAGCCGGCTAATCCTTTCCACGAAGCTAATACAATGGTCCTTTCCAGACCAATTTACAGGAAACACTAAGGCTGCTTCAGAGATTTGTCTGATTCCTTTAAAATATATGTCTACATACAGACATTCTTTTTTTAAGGGCTTACATTTTAATAGGGACGAATCAGTTTTGGAACTAAAGCTGTTTGCCAAGGTGAAGTCATAGGTTGCGAAATAATTTTTAACTTCTGGAATCATGTTGCCTACTGTTACTCTAAATAGAAACATAGGGAATTTTTTTTAAATGTGAATTTTTGCCTATCTTTAAAAATTTTGATGTCAACTTTAGTTAACCTTAAATACACTGAATGGAATCTACAAAAGTGAGACATCTCAGACGTTTCTTGATGCTATAGCTTTTGTTTTCAGTGGCCAAAACACCAAAATAACTATTGTATTTATGGATTTAAACTTCTTATCAAGCCTTTGTTATTACTTCTCCTCTCAAAGATGATAATATTCTATGTGGCCAAATATTTGGACTCATTCTGATCTTAGGCATTTCAATGTGTAGTTGGTTTCTTAATTTAACTCTTCTCATAGCCATGCTAAGGGTAAGAAGGAATAATTTCTGTCTGTCTTCCTTTTCAAGTATTTCTGGTTAAGGGATTCAAAAACTAAAACTGTTTTTGTTTGATGTAATATAAAATATGGAATTGATCTTTCCAGAGTCAGAGATGATTAATGTTTTTGCTATATACTTTTATACATTATTTTCTTATCAAACTAGGTAACAAGTATTTTTATATGTTTGTAAGCAAATATGCTTTCACAGCATACCTTGTGTATATGTAAAGATGAGTATTTAACTCTCACTGTTCACTTTTAACTGACAAAGTTTTACTTGCTGGTCTGGTCCTGGTTGTCTGCACCATTGGCCAGTCACATCTCCACTCAAGAAACCTTCCCGATAGAATGCAACAGGATGAGACTCTGAAATCACTCTTAATATCCCTTGCTAGATACTGACTGTTTTTCAAGTATTAAGTGTAAAACGTTTAAATGGCAATTAGTGTAACTGTGGATGGCTTCTGATTTTGTTTTAATTCTGTGGATTGTGTTTAAACAATTCAAAACTCTATTACTGATCGTGAGATACTGAGTGGTATTGCACAGTTGTCACTTTATTGAATGTGTACAACAGTCCCGTGACGTTTATAGGGTATACCCTGGGATAGCTTCAGGTGCTGGAATTAAAGTTGATCTGTTAATCACAAGAGAATGCTGGATCACTCATTTTATTATTTTAGTGGTTTTGTGAAAGAATGAGTATTAGAAGAAACTAATTTGAATAGCTCCTTGCCTTTCTCAGCAGTGTCTTAGGGTTTGAATCTAAAAGTCACATTGGTCGTTCAGCAGGTGAACTTCATTTGAAACATTTTGGTGTTCTTAGTGATATCTTGACTATTTCTTGAATGCTTCTAAGAGAACCCCAACTGTAGAGGAGAAATGGTGAGCATATACATATATATCCCTCTGAGGATAAAGCCTAAAATAGCTAAAGCAAAGCAGATATAAATTTATTTGAATGTTAATAAAATTATGTGATTCCACATTGTATTTTACAATAAAATTATATATAATTTTTTTTGGGGGGAGGATACTGGGAATTGAACCCAGGGGCATTCTACCTCTGATCTACCCCTCAGCCCTTTATTTTTTATTTTGAGACAGGGTCTCACTAAGTTGCTGAGGGTCTTGCTAAGTTGCTGAGGTTTCCCTTGAACCTGTGATCCTCCTGTCTCAGCTTCCCAAGTACTGGGATTACGGGTATGTGCCACCAACCTGGCTTTATGACATAATTACATTAATATAGAATGATCTTTCCATTCAAGTCTTTTAGTAAAATTACTGCCCAGGAAGACATCAAAGTTACCATGTGGCTTTTTACTAGAACCATCACATATCTCTGGTAGTACTTTTAGTTGGAAAAGTTATTTGTCATAGGTAACTTCAGAAAATATCCAAATGAGCCGGGCGTGGTGCCGCACGCTTGTAATCCCAGTACTTAGGGAGGCGGAGACTGGAGGATCCGGGTTCGCGGCCAGCCTCAGCTCGCGCATGCGCGCGCTCTCGCTCTCTCTCTCCCTGTCTCTCTCTCCCTGTCTCTCTCTCTCTCTACTTAGTGAGGCCCTCCGCAACTTTGTGAGACCTGGTCTCAAAATAAAGTATAAAAAATAGGGCCAGGGGTGTAGCGCGGAGGTAGAACGCCCCTGCGCTCAATCCCCGGTACCGCAAAAAAAAAAAAAAAAAAAAAAAAAAGAAAATATCCAAATGAAATGGGAAACCCTTCAGGTTTTATATCAATTTTTCCTCTGTGCTTCATTTTGGATTATTTTTATTGGTGTATCATAAAAGTTCCCTAACCTTTCCTTCTGCCATTGTTTAATCTGCTATTAATCCTGTTCAGTGAATTTTCATTTCAGACTTTCCCTCTTGAAGTTCAATTTGGTTCTTTTTGTGTGTGTGTGTGGTACTGGGAATTGAACCCAGGGCAGTCTACCTCTGAGCTACACCCCCAGACCTATTTTATTTTTATGTTGAAACAGGGTCTCGCTAGGTTGATGAGAGTTTCACTCCTTGCTGAGACTGTCCTTGAACCTGCAATCCTCCTGCCTCAGTCCCAGGTACTGGGATTATAGGCGCACACCACCATGCCCACTTACTTGGTTCTTTTTTATACATCCTGTTTCAGTCTTCATGTTCATGCATTCCTCTTAACTAGCCCTTCTTAACTGGGTTCCCAGCAAATTAGCCCTAATGCCGTATCCATTGTGTGTTATTAATTAGCTTCTCGCCTGTGCATCTAGAATGGTACTAGCTATGTACCATCTTTGGGGGAATTAAGAAAATAATCACTCAACAAACTCTATAGGACTTCATTGTCTCACAGAACTCCAGGTGGGAAAGGCCACTTTGAGTATTTGAACATGGTTTTAGTAGTTGTTTTAATGTCTTTGCTGATCCCATCAGCTCTGCAAATTTTGGACTTGTTTCTATTGACTGATTTTTTTTCCCTAGTTATAGGTCACATTTTCCTGCTTTTCACATATCTAGTAAGTTTTGGTTGGATGATGGACATTGAAATCTTTTTTTGTGTGTGTGATACTGGAGATTAAACCCAGGGGCATTCTACCCTCCGAGCTATACCCCTAGCCTTATTTTTTTTAATTTTTATTTTGAAACAGGGTCTTGCTAAGTTGATGAGAGTCTCACTACTTGCTGAGACTATCCTTGAATCTGCAATCCTTCTGTCTCAGCCTCTCAACTACTGGGATTACGGGCATGTGCCACCATGCCCGGCTTGAAATCTTTATGTCTAGATTGTGTTGTCGTCATCTGAAGGTTTTGGGGTTTTGTTCTGGTAGTTGGTTAATACACTTGCAGTTCAGTCTGATCTTTCCAAGTCTTGTTTTTAAGCTTAATGTAGTCTCAGCTAGGCTTTTTTTCCTCCTCAGGATAGTTTAGCTCTGCTACTTAAGTATGGCCCTTTTGGGGACTCTACTGAATGCCCTGAGTAGTCAATAAGGATTCTGTAATTTGACTTGTGGAAACTCAATTTCCAGCCCTATATGAACTATGGGAAACTATTCTATCCATAGTCATAGTCATTTGGGTCATCCTTTGCCCTAACTTCTGGAGTTTCAACCTGCATACATGTATCTTATTATTTCACAAAGACTCATTGACTCTGTGCATATTTTTGGAACTCTTTTTCTGTGTAGCCTTCTTCCCTCCAGAATTTTGTCCAGCATCTTCCAGATATTTCATATTTCCTGAGCTTCAGTGTCTTGTCTTCTCAGGTCAGGGAAACATTTGGCCCTGTTTGGAATCCCATATCCCTCCTGCAGTCTAGAATGTGCCTCTATACAGAAAGCCAGGGCAATCTTAAGGTTTACCTTATTTGTTTCCCTTCTGTTAGGGATTATAGTCCAGTGCTCCCTGGTAAACAATGTCTGAACACAATTACTTCATATATTTAGTCCAGGTTTTTTGTTTGTTTGAGAGATAAGGTCTCTCTGTGTTGCCCAGCCTAGCCTCACACAGGATCCTGGGCTTGAGTGATCCTCCCAACTCAGCTTCCTGAGTATCTGATACTACAGGCAAGTAACTAACACCCGAGTTAGTCTAATTTTTTAATTGTCTGAAGTAGAAGGTTGAATCTTGTTTGTTATTCCATCATGATTAGAAGTTCAAGTCTCTCTTAATTTTTTTTCTTTTTTTTGTGGTATTGGGGATTGAACCCAGGGGTACACTACCACTGGGCTACACCCCTTCCTCCCCTTTGAGACAGGGTCTCACTAAGTTGCCAAGGCTAGCCTCGAACTTGGGGTCCTTCTGCCTCAACCTCCTGAGTTGTTGGGATTACTGGTGTGTGCCACTGTGCCTGGCTCTCATTTCTATCCTGCAATCAGAGGTCCCTTGTAGCTTTCTGAATCTCTGACTTAAAAACTTTTCTCACAGAGGGTCACCTGTCTTGTAGCATGAATAGTTTTGATCTCTGTGGCCATTTTTTTTCTATAGTTGCGAGTTGGCAAAAATTTTTTTTTGTAATGGGCCGAGTAGTAAATACCATCTTAGGCTTTGCAGACTATCTATTCTCCATCCCAACTACTCAGTTCTACCAGTCTAGCACTGAAACAGCCAGTAAGCAACGTATAAATGAATGATCAAATGTGGCTGTGCTCCAGTAGTACTCTGTGTTCACTGAAGTTTGTGTCCGTATCATTGTCATAGCATATGAAATGCTCATCTTTCTCATTTGTTTCCCATCCATTTAAAATTGTAAAGACCATTTTGTATGAGAACAGATGGTGTGTGAATTTGACCTCTGGGCCATGGTTTGCATTTGAGGCTTCTTTCCCAACTTTACAATTTCGTATGCCTCTTTATTTTTGTGGAAATTGAATAGAATTTCCTGAATCGATTGTCATGAATTTCTGTCTTAGTTTTTTTCCATATTGCTTGTTTGGAGAGGTACAATATTTCAGAGTTGGACAGTACATTCTTAATTAAATATGTTTTGATGATTTGCTAAATTTGGGGCTTCAGAGTTTTATAATATAAAATTGGTCCTTTACCTTATCCTCTAATTTTTAAAATTTGATGTCACGGGTTGAGCATACTTAAGGTCTAGCTTTGCTCCTCTTCTAACTTTTCACAACTTGTTTTAATTGATTTTCTCTTCTTCTCCATTTTGATCCCATTGAACAGATAACTGGCAGGCAAATAAGAGGAAATGATGATCAGGTGATCATTTTCAAATGCCCATCATTTGTCTAACTAAGGGTACTTAACCTGTGACTTTCTAATGTTTCAAAGTATTCTTCTTTTAAACAAACAAACAAAAAGGGTAGGGGAATTTTAATTAATATTTGCCTGAGCAGATTTCTTTGTGCAAGATCATATTAGGTGTTCTAGTGACATGGATAAATGTGGAACTATTCCTCCCTTCAGATTACTTGTTTAGTGGAGAAGATTAAGAATGACACAAGCAGGTTCTGGGACTCCATATTTCAAGGCAAAGTATGGAAAGCATGTAAAAAATGTTGTCTGGTCCAATTGACGGCAGGTATGTTTTTCCAAGAAAATCTTAATTAGCAGTAGTGTTTTTGAGGGAGCTTGATAGATTGGTAGGGTTCAGGATGGCAAGAAGAGGAGAAGTATGGGGTGTTAGAAAGGCTGGGAAAAGCCTGGGCAAAGGTTCAGTGTTGGCAGAATGCAGGGTGTGTGCTGGGATTGGAACCATGTTCTAAAATGATTATAAGTGCAGTGGGGAAAATATGATTAAGTAGACTGGGATTGGGTTGTGGGGGACTTTAAACAGAATGGCCCTTCTGTATATAGCGGGAAACTGCCAAGGATTCTGTGCAGGAGGTCCCTGGATCTAATCTGGTGGAGTACGAATGGCAGCGAAGTACAGATATAAGGAGGGGAAGTCAGGTAACAGATAGTTTGAATCATATCCTCTTACTATCTTAAACTCTGTGAGGGCAGAACCATGTCCTTTGTGTTTACTGTCTTGCTCATATTGCCTGGCATATGTAGAAAAATCATTTGATGTAGGAATGATTTCGGTGAAAGACGATGAAGACCTGGACATGGGAGAAGGGGACTGTACATTAGAGGTGTATGTAAGAAATGAAACTCCAAAGTACTGAGTCTGTGTGAGCAGAACAGTGGTGGTGCTATTAATTAAGGAGCGCAGGCAACTTTCTAGTGATAAAAAACATTTGACATTGTGCCAGTCATATTCAGGGTTAGTCAGGAGGCATTTAGGGATGGGGATTATTGCTCAAGGGAGAGGCTGGGACTTGATGTGCAGATTTGGAATTCATCTGTTTGAACTAGTGATTAAAGAGACAGAAGTGGATACTATCCACTAGAAAGAGAGTGGTTGAGAGAAAGTTCAAGAGCAAAATTTGGGGGGAAAACAAACATTTGGGGTATAGAAAATTACAAGGCAGCAAAAAGTCAAGAGGAGCAGCCAGCAACTGGAGAGAACCAGAGTATCGGCAAGGAAACCCGGAGGGCAGGTGGGGGTAGTCAGAAGCGCTGGGTGCTGTGCAGAGGACCGGGGAGTGAGAGGCAGCGTGAGCATTTACGGGTTGCTGGGGACTTCCTTAGAGAGATTTGTTTCAGTCATCTGGTTGTGGAAACCAGATAAGAAAAAGTTGTGGTGTGATTGGAGGATAAGGAAGTAGAGGAAGTAAGTGTGGACTGTTTTGAGAAATTCTGTGGCAAAATTGTGGTGATGGGGCAGTTGTCTTGCTCTAGAGGGTAGACTGTTAGAGGGGTAAGAGAGAGCCAGTGCAAGATATTTAATCATAGGTATGTAGCTCCACAGATCTGGATCTGGGCGTTACCATCTGGATACTTAAGATCTGGGAGACTTGGAAGCTTTGCTGGCTGGCATCCTTTTCTGACCAGTGAAGCGCAGCACTTCTCAGACTTCTGTGGTAAAGGCCCAGTTCCTTAAAATTTTATTCTCCAGTGTTGTGAACTGATGTTTTTGTTAAGCATAATAAAAAATGAATTAACTAGGAAAATAATCATTCTCTTGGGTACTGTGGCAATATCAAATTACCATAAACATTTCTAAACATTTGTTTTCCACTTTTGTATCACCTTTGTGAATGTTATCAGACTACAGGTCTTGCTTTGAGTAGCAGTAGGATAGTTGGGAAGGGTGCAGGAGATTCAGGTATGTTTCACAAATGGCCCTTCTGACTTCCTAGGTAGTCATTTTAGGTTAGGATCACCCAGTAGGACTTTCGTTACAACACTATAATATGGTCTCCACTTTTACAAACTTCAAGTGTTATGAAAGAGTCAGTCTTGAATAAGATGTTTGCCTTTTTCTCTTCTGTTAATACTTAAAAATTAATTTGAGGTGAAGGAAAACGTTTTAGCATGTAACTGCTTAAAATATGAGAACTATTATCAGTAGGCATAAGATGGGAGTATTTAGAGCAATATGAGAAAATGTTAATGAATTCTATTTTATGTTAAGATATTATGAATGCTAAGTGGAAACAGTTTCAAATTGCATTTTGCTCTGATGATAACTGGAAATTATGCATGCAAATTTTATTTGCCATGACAGTTTTGGTTATAAGTGACTGAAATGCAATTCAAACCATCTTCAAGACAAAATGGTTATTTACTGGTTTATGAAGTGAGGGATGTGTGTAGTGGAGCTGGCTTTCAGTGAGTCCCACAATAGGATACTATGAGGGACGTGCTCTCAAGGTAAGAATTGGCTAAATTGTGAAGGTGGGGTAGAGAAATCCTTTAGTATAAGAAATCTTATGTCAACCCCGAGGCCAGAAAGGTAAAACAACTGACTCCAGCTTTTGCAGCTACTCAGAGGTGCAGCAGTGTTTTGGACCTAGGTTCCCCACGCTTAACCATCTGCACAGCCTCTCCACCCTACAGAATGTATGCCTCTGAACCCACAGCATTTCTAAAGTAGGGATGCCATTATTTAAATGTGATATTTTAGAATAGATTTCTTTTTTCTTTCAGTTTGAAAGGATTTAAATTGAAGAATTGGCTTCATGCTAATTAGCATTCAGCTGCTACTTATAATTTGTTACTGCATCTCAGTCATTTTCAAAAAGGATTAATTTATTTTCATTCATTCTCCCTACTTTGGGCAATATGAAGAACAAAATGAATCATTTTATTAATAGCACCAAATAGCAAAATTGTGGAAATGGCTGTCTTTCTTGATTTTGTGTTGTAATTATAGATAAAACATTTATGGTTTAATCTTGTTTGAATAATAGCGTCCATTTCTTTAGGGTATAAATATTTAACTCCTTTGTAGCTGAATTTTCTGTAATTGAATTTCCAAAGCTGGGCTTTTTTTTTTTTTTTACTTCAGATCCAGATTCCATTCATTTCCAAATAATCTGGAAAGCCCTTTCTGCAGCAACGTTTTCAGATTTTTAGAACATTTTTTATTCTTTATTGCCCAAAGGACATAGAAATAGGTCACAGAGAATTTGATGTGGAGAATTTTTGTTTATCGACATGTTAGCGATTAACTTGATGTGGACTAAGTTTCTGGAGGGTTGTAGTCTTGTGAGCATGTGTAATGTCCACTTACTTCCTGGAAGGGCTAGAAAGGCTTGGAGTATGTCTAAAACATGTGTAATACACAAAGTTTAAGTGAAAAACAGCACAGACTCCTTTTTAAAGTTTTTCAGTTCTGGGTCTAAAGAAACCTAGGTTTTATTCTCATTTGCTACAACAGATTTCATAAAATAAAATGCATTGGCAAGGTGACAGGTAAGTGACCCAGTGTCTGATTGGGATATATATATATATCGGAATTTTTTAGTGTATCTTAAAATGTGGATATAAGTTAGATTGCAACTGGTTTTGGCATTGATAAATTTGTATACAATTATAGGTTTGTGGTTTTTTTTTTTTTGGTACTGGGGAGTGAACCCAGGGGTGATCTACCACTAAGCTATACCCCCAACCCTTTTTCAATTTTATTTTGAAATTGGGTCTCATTAAGTTACTGTGTGCTGGCCTCAAACCTGTAGTCCTCCTGTCCCAGTGTCCCAAATACTAGCATTACTTGGTGTGTGCTACAATACCTGGCTTATCGCTATTCTTTATATAGCAGTTTTTCTTGTAATCTCTTTACTATCTCAGGTGGAAGTTCAAACAGATTACATTTTTGTAGTAAAAAAAGTCTTTATTTCCAAAATGATTGATTAGCCAAAAAAAACTATAAACCACCTACCACAAGACTTTGGTAAGAAAGAGATTTGACATGTCTTATAAATTCCCCATTGTAAACAAAAAATAATGCTCATGTAATGAGAAGCATGTTACCCATTCTCAGCCACTAACCAGTTATCTGGTTTTAACTCTCCAAAATTAGAATTAAAAATGTACCCAACAGGGATCAAATAAAGACATGAGACACCAGGGTTGTTTGACTTAAGAGTTACTTATAAATCACCTAAGGAACTTTGATTTTCATGGGTTGAGAGTAAATGTGCATCAAGATAGCTTGGAGGAGGTTGCAGAAGTAGGTAGATTCTATAGCAGAACTTTTTGTCCCAAGGGGAAATTTAAACCTTTTATTTCTTTATATTATGCTCTTTTGGAGGGGGGAGAGCAATTCATGAAAGAATTAAATGAATATTAGAAACAACTCAAAGCTCCAGGGTTGCTCAGGAATACAACAATGTCTCCTCCAGAATAAGCAAAAGCCATATATATGTGGCTTTTTTTTTTTTTACTGAAAATGATTGTGGTGGATAACAATTGAAAAAGGACCCAATCGTCTGAACACTTAATTAGTTTAAAAACACGAAAGTCAGACCCAATGAGATTTTTATTGAACAGTCTCTCTTGTGTTAAAGAAAATACATATTCAGGGCTATAGCATATATGTGTTGTGTTTGGAAATATCCTGATGTGTTTAATGCAAATTCTTAAAGTAGTATATTCAGAAGCATTGTATGCATCTTGTCCATGGTACATATTTGGATTAAGCAGTAATAAAAAAAAAGGCCTGCAAAAGAAATGAAACAATTTTAACAATAAATGCATGAGAAAAAACTGCTGATGGGCTCAGCTGAGAAAAATGGACTTTTACACTAATCATTGCTAGTCAGTCTCCCTGAATTTGGTGTGTTTACAATGGCTTCGAAGGGGAGAGAAACCCATGGTCTTCCCTATGGATGTCCATGAGGACCAGAGTCCTGATGTGGAGAACTAACAAGGCTTGACTTCTACCAGAATTTCTTGTTCAGTTTGATGCCATAATATTCTTTTTTCCTAGATTTTTTTCATAGTCTCTGAAATACCTTTTCTCTCTGAATATAAAATTTTATAACTAAAAAAATTTAAGTAGAGATAGCATTTTTGTTGAAGGAATGACTTGGGGGTCTCTGGGCAGACATAGCAAAATGTTTGTATAGCTAAATTTTTTTGTTCTTAGAAAATGATTTGAAATCTTAAAAGTCTAGATACGTGTAGGAAGATGTGAAAACTCAGGTTTAGAACTGGTAGGCCAGTTTTGTTGCCTTGGCTTTGGTTCCAATAAGGATCTGTTAGCAAAACACTCATAAGGCTAGCTTCCTAGAAGAATTATGGCACCAAAACCAAAAACCAAATCAAGGGAAAACTACATTCTGCACTTAGTTCCCTTTATCACTTGTGTAAGAACTGGTTACCTTACATTTAAATAAAGCAGCCATCATTTTCTTCCTTTGGGGTATCAGGAACCAATATTAGGAGCCGATATAAATGTATGCAGAATTTCTTAGTGTACAAATAAACGCCATCCAACATTGATGTTTTTCAAATGGACCACCATTTTCCCCAAGAACTTAAGATGACTGAGAAGACTTAAGAGACTTAATGTTCCACTAAGTGGAAAGAGATGAGCAAACAAATTTTCTGCAAGAGTGAACAGGCCAAAGATAAGAAAGGAGTATCTGTTCTCTTCATCTGATGGGCGTATTTCCTACCTGCTGTACCCCGGGACCCAGGCACACAGTCATTTCTAGACCTGGTTACCTCTCCATGTGGAGGAGACCAGGGTCTGTCCTGCTTGGCCAGGTGGATGCTCCGAGGAACACGCTTCAGTTTAGTACAAGGTGACTGACACTACTCACTTCTGTGCAGGAAGAGGGCTGGCTGAGGGTGAGGGAGCCCCACTCGGCCTGTACCCAGAAAGGATGTCCCTGGCATCCACAAGACTATTGGGCAAACACCACTGCAAAAATGGAAACTAAACAAGCAAACAACAAGCCATTGGTGACTGGAACCTGGAGCACAGCCCTGGGGACTTGCTCCCCTGCTAACAAGGGTGAACGTTGCATGCCCTGATCTCCTTCTTGTCTTTGCAGCTGGTAAACTGGGAGCTTTTGAACCTCTTCTTCACAGTCATGTAGCGCTCTTGAATCCCACCTCCACATAGTTTGGTGCATTCTGACCAGGCCGTCCACGGGCGCATCCTGCAGCCTGAAAGCATGAGAATGCCTGGTTAGGCAAGCAGAATAGGAATGCTGAACTTGAGTAGAACTGTCAAATTTAGTTGTCTGCCCCTCTGCTCCTGTATGTAACTCAAACTAATAGTTTGAGTCCTTATTAGGGACCATTAGCTCATATGTGATACAAAAAAAGTAGCCATCAGTGCTTTGCGGCTCTTCCTGTCAAGGGGCAGAGTTCATTTCTCTATTTTTTGAATCCAAGCTTGGTTACTTGACTGACTTTGATCAACGATTATCTTCCTAGGAGAATTATGGCACCAAAAAACAAAAGGGAAAACTACCTCTACACTTAGTTCCCTTTTTCTCTGATATAAAAACTGATCACCTTATGTTTAAGTAAAGCATCCATCCTTTGAAACTTAACTTGAAAAAACTGCTAGGAACCTTTCCATAACTGTGTAAGCAAGTCTGCACAGCTTGCTGGAGAGACCATGTACAGAGAGGCTCAGCCAGCCCAGAAATGCAGGCGAGGCCTGTCTGGCTCTTTCTACCCCTGTTGGTTTGTGGCCACATGAATGAGAATGAGCCCAAACTGCACCTCATCATCCAGCTGAGCCAGCTCAAGCCACTGGCCCACAGGATCATGTTAATAAGTGATTGTTTAAAAAGGACTTTTAGGGTGGCTTGTGAGGCAGCGGCCACTCAAAAGGGCACAAAACATTATCTTGTGCCTCACTGCCTAATACTTAGCCTCCTCAATACTGGGTAAACTGAAGAACAGTTTTTTCCCCCCTACTCAGCATAAACCTGCTTTTCTCAAAGAAAACTTCCTCAACCCCCAGGAGATTAGACTTTTTGTTTGCATGTTTCCATAGCACTATATAATTCCTCCTTTGAACCCATCACATTTATGATTATGTATTAGACACCTGTTTACCCCACTATGGCCTAGTTTCATGGAGGAACTATATACCCACACATATTGGCCTTAATGACTGTTGATGGTTGACTGCAATAAACATCTTAATATGTCAGTAGTTACCTATGGAAGGGACATTGGACTGTCAGGTAGATTTTCATAACCTGTCCATTTCTCTCCAGGTAGAGCTGGAGCATCTTAAGGAAGAGAAAAGGGATAATTCCTGCTGTGCCTTTAAAAGTAGCCAGAACAACTTCGTGAGACCCGGTTTCAAAATAAAGGATAAAAAATAGGGCCAGGGGTGTAGCTCGGAGGTAGAATGCCCCTGGGTTCAATCCCCGGTACCGCAAAAAAAAGAAAAAAAAAAGTAGTCAGAAACTATGACTAACTGACCTTCACTTTTACATAGGTACCTTCCTCACCTTTTCAGGTAATTCAAAGAATATCTATCAGCCTGTGCCCAGGACTTAACGATGGATCTTCCCAACGCATGTTTCATGGGTTTGCCAATGACATCATACTTTTGGCATGGGCCAGCTTATTCAGCAGTGCAGCCCCAGGCAGGGATTTTTCTCTCTTAAAGTGCCAGAACACTCTCACGTTATTCTGGAGGAGGGGGAAACATACTCTTTCTTCTGGGCTACAAAATAACTGACCTCTGTTTCTGCCTCATCCAAACCACTCAGTTCTGTTAAAGTAACTCTTGCTTGAGAATTTTGCCTATAGAATCAAGTCCAAAATCCTCAACTGGCCTGGCCTCCTCTCAGCTCAGTTTCCTGCCTTGTCTCGTGTTCCGTCTGCATCCCATCCATTGCTTGGATATAAAGTATAAATGGCTCTTTGGAGTCTCTGGGTCTTGGTGATTGCTGTCTCTGCCGGCTGGAATGCATTTCTCTAATTGGCAAACTCCAAGTTCTTCAAGACCCAGTCTAATTTTCCCTGCTCTAGCATCTCCCTGAACTGACTCAGTGTAAGATGCTCCTTTGTCGGGGTCCTTAGCACTTGGTTCATTGATCTGCTGGAGCATTTATCACTTAGTTGGCAGCCTGGATCCATATTATTTGAAGAAACAAAACTCAAGGTTGACATGCTGCTGCTGCTGAACTTTGTGGTTAACTGTGAAAAAATAAACCAAGAAGCCACAGGCCAGGGTTGTCTTGTCTGAGCCACACCCTTAAAACGGATGACTGGAGAAGATTCCCTAAGTGAGGATTGAGACTTCTGACACATCCAGGTCATTATTTTCCCCCTTTGCAAGTAGTGAGGGGGGTTAGCAAGCTGTAACTGATTGTGAGCTGTAAGGTTGGGCAAGAATTCTGATTATATAGATGTGAAGAAGGGAAGGAATTACCCAATTCCTAGAGACTCTTCCCTTTGATATATTACGTTATCTAAAGTTTCCTTGATAAAGATCCCCCATTCTTTTATCAATTGTGCATTTTTAATATTTGGAATACTTGCATCTAAAGAATCAAGGGGCAGTCTCTAGCCCACACCTTTCTTTGAGCCCAGTGCAGCTGTGCGCTGGGAGCCATACCTGGGAACTGCTCCCCGTCAGACTCTTCCCTCAGCTGCTCGCTCCTCCGGCTCTCTCGGGCCTCCCTCCAGCGCAGCTTTGGGAGGGATGGGTTTCGAAGGCATTTCCGGATGCGGCACTTCTTTCGCTGCACAGTCTCTGGGCAGGGTGCACCTCCAAACTGAGGTTCCATTTGGATCATCCGCGTTCGAATCATGTGGCCTTTCCCACAGGACTTGTTACATTCTGACCACTGGGACCACTCAGTGAGTTCACAATTGATGGCTGGCGAGACACAGATGGGAATAAGTGTATCTCATATCTGAAATAAGATGTCATGCCTGAACACTGTCACACATTTTAACAAGCCTTTAGATTGCAGTGAGCCTACAAAATGCATTTTACTGAAGAAAGTGAAGCTCTAAGAGGCAGGGTGAATTCATCCAACCTCCATGGTCAGTAAACAGAGGCAGAGTTGGTGACAGGTCATGGCCCAGGTTCTCTGACTTCTCTGTGACTCAAGAAAGCATTGAGGGACATTGAAAATTTGTTCAGAGCCTCTTTCCCTGCTCTGGGAGTTCCAAGAACATTGTCAGGTCAGCCTTAAAAACTGCCTTCCGCACCTCCAACGACCCAGATTTTCTCAGGGAAGGCACAAGTCACTGGGGGTGGTTTTCAGAGTGAGACCAGCAAGCCCCTTGCTGGCCGACTCCCTTCAGAATAAATTCACGAGCTAACAGGTGGCTGACCCCGTGCACCAATA
The DNA here is from genome assembly GCA_004027185.1 of Glis glis. Lineage (NCBI taxonomy): Eukaryota > Metazoa > Chordata > Mammalia > Rodentia > Gliridae > Glis > Glis glis. The sequence goes on from PVJS01009552.1 coordinate 43,540, forward strand.
CCGAGGGCATGGTAGTTTCCTCAGATCCAGTTCTTTTCAGAAAACAGAATTTTCCCTGTTCTTGACATAATTCTGTGTCCTATATGTGGTGATCTACAAAAACCACAAGAGCCAGAAATGGAAAATTCAGTAGAGAGTCAAAAGCAAGTAGTATTTTATAGTTTTATCGTCATATGAGATCCAGCCAATAAGCCAGCACCTTGCAAATGTGCTTGCAATAACACATCGATATGATTCTCAGGATGTGTCCTAAGAGGCAAATGATTCCAAATTCTGTATTGGCTTTGCAAAGCCACAATATGGGAAGGATCAGGGTGAATCTGGGAAGTACTTTGTGTTCAGTAGTTTCAGGACTTTCTTCTCTGTGGGAGCTCAGGCAGCTGTCTTATCTGCAAACTGGGGATAATGGTATTTGTGAGGATTGAATGAGACAATGCTCCCAGCTCAGAAAGTGCTACATAAATGTTCATTTTCTTCTCCCTTCATCAGGCCCAGTGGATATAAAGGCTCTTGTTTGAGTTGGTAATTGTTCCCTTCAGAAGGCTGTGGGGCCCTAATCTGGTGAGATGAGTTAAATTATGGGCCAATTGTAGTTATTAAAAGCACCAGGCTCTATTGAGTTGATGGTGCAGGTTATCTGTACACATGATCCAGTCTAGCTAAAACAGCTCAGGAGGTCTAATACAGACCATCAATTAAAGCCTGAACCTGCTAGGTCCAGTGCTTACACTTTGAGCCAATTACTGGATTTAACCCTCAGAGCAACTTAGAAAGTGCTTCCTGCTATTATACAGACGAAGAAACTGAGGAACAGGGATGATAAGCAATCTGCTGAAGGTTTTGCAGCCAGTAAGGGGCAGAGCTGGGATCCGAATCTGGCAGGCAGCCCGAGAACTAACAAGGGGAGGCTTGAAAGACAGCCAGTGCACCTAGAGGATGCCAGAAAGCAAATCAGCAAGTGTGCCTGCCCTTTTACCACCTGAAAGAGCAGTGCTCTTGGAAGACTGGCCAGGAAATTTGGCTTTCTGTTTGGAGATTAGTCCCCACGTCATCAAAACAGCTGACCACAGAGATTTGGGAGGAGATGGGGGTGGGCAGCAAGCTTTTGAGAACTTGGCTTGCTCTCTTGCTGTCTCCTCACCAGACTGCAGACGTCATTGATTTAGTGCCCAGCCTCCAGCTAAGGGTAAATAACATGGTCACAGGGCGGGGGAATAGAACTGGAAAGTTCAGAAAGTCCATAGGTCAGAAAAGTCCATAATTGGAGATGGGGGCAGGGAAAGAACTAAGGGTTATTGACTTGTGCTAAGTGTGTTTTGTGTATGTTTTACATTTACCTCATAGCCATTTGCAGTCTGTGTTTTATAGATGGTAATGAGATTGGCTGAAGAGGTCAAATAACTGCCAAAACAGAGACCCAAACCCCACCTCTTTCTCCCCAGCAAGCAGTTTTGTTTTGTTTTGTTTTTGGTACTGGGAATTGAGCCAGTACCAAAGGGGCATTCTATCTCCGAGCCACACCCCGCATCCCTTCTTACTTTTTATTTTGAAACAGGGTCTTGCCAAATTGCTGAGGCTGGCCTCAGACTTGTGATCCTCTTGTCTCAGCCTCCCCAGTACTGGGATTATTAGTATTGTCATGGTACTGGCCTGGGTCAGGTTCCCTGGATTCAGGAACTTAGGAAGTGTGTGTGTATGTGTGTGTATGTGTATGTGTGTGGGGGGAGTGTTCAGGACTTACGGCACTCCGGCAGCATGCACTTCTCCACCTGCTCCAGTTCCTCATTGCAGTCTCCGAGTTCCGCCAGGGACTTGAGCATCCGCTGGCGGGTCCGCATGCCCTTCCCACAGGTCACGCTGCAGTCGCTCCACTCAGACCATGGAGACAGCAAGCATGGGATGGTATCTAGGTCAAGAGCCAGGTTAGTCACTAACAGCAGTGCTTTGTTTGATTTTGTCCTCACAAAGCTCCTACCCTGTCCCCTGCTGTGGCCCCTGGAGTAAAGTAGAATTGGCCATGGGTTCAAATAAGAGTGAACTTGCTGGAGCAAGAAGTGGCTCCATGGTCTACTCTTCTTGTCACTTTCCTGCATCTCCCTTGGCCCAACTGTGGTCATGACTTGACTTCAGATGCGGTCAGTAACGTGAGCACACAAGTTCCCACTTGAAACAGCACTGAAGGTCTGGGCAGGATCTTACTATAGACAGAAACATCCCACACTCCCCAAGAATTCTGCACTGCAACAATGCTGCATTTTTGGACACTGGTAGTGAAGCTCTAGGATGTGTATGTACCTGTATGCTTGCTTACCTTTGTGTGCTGATGTGTGGGTCGATGCATTTGTGCTTAGAGTGAGTGGCTGTGCTTTATGAGGCCTGACAATTCCAATATAAAACAGGAGTGGACTGAGCCTGGGGAGTGCATGCCATGCCTAAATGTATTACCCTTCCCCACCGACCCAAAAACAGTGTTTCTGTGAAACAACTACAGGTGAATTATATCCAAAGGCCACTAGTCTGTGGGTGTGGTTGATGTTCACATACCAATAGCTCTCGTCTTACTCCTGGCAGGACTCTGCAAGGACGGTAGCCATACTTTCCTCCTGCACCTGCTTAGCCTCTGGCATTGGTGGTATGGGGTGCTGTCCCAGGTCCCCCACCCCATGTCCTCCCCCACGCCCACTCACGGCATTCAGGCATCATGCATTTCTCTGCCTGGGATGTCTCGGCCTTGCACATGGAGCCGTCTGCTGGGCTCATCTTGACCATGCGGTGCCGCTTCTTCATGCCCATCCCACAGGTGGCACTGCACTCGTCCCACTCGCCCCACTCGGTCATCAGGCAGCTACTGGGAGCTGGGGAGCATGGTGGAGTCATGCCAGTGGCTTCAGGATCTGTTCACTTGAGCCCAACCCGCCCACCTGGTGCCCCACTCACAGCACTCCTCGTTGACTGTGCACTTCTCGGTCTCTTCGGTGGGCAGCGTGCACACGGAGCCATCCTCTGGGAACTGTTTCACATACCTCTCCCGGGAGCGCATGCCTGTGCCGCAGGAGATGCTGCAGGGTGACCAGGTGATCCACTCGGACATGGTGCACGTGGAGCCGTCTGCAACACACCAAAAGCAGCGGGAGCTCGGGGTGGGGCGGGTGGCGGTGGGAGCTGGCCTGACCACGCCACTGGAACTTGCCAGTGGCATTCAGGGGTAACTAGGCAGTTAAGGAAGGAACATAGAAGTTCTAAATCCTAAACCAAGAATTGTTCTCTAAGAGGTAATTCCCCTTTTCCAGGTACACAGGGCTCTCAGGATCACTGCTCATCCCATGGAAATACATTTAAAACATGCTTAACTAGATAAAAGGATGGTATACACACATTTACTCTACATATATTGTAAGGTATCAATCACTTGTATGATCAAAAATGTGTCATACATCTAAGAACACTAAGTAAAACTAAAAGTTCATGACTTTAGTCACTAATCCTATTTTAAGTGCTGAGTAGCCACATGTGCCTAGTGGCTACCATATAGGACAATACGGATATAGAATATTTCTGTCATCACAAAGTTCCTTTGGACAGTACTGGAAGAAATGATACATATTAGAGATATGGTGTAAGCTCTTTTGTTCAAAGGAAGCTGAGACCAGTTATTGTCTAAAGCTTGAGTTCCCCAGTCTCAAAAAGTGGATGAGAACTTTGTTCCTGAGGATAGAGTGTGAGGGGCCTGGAAACAGGACTGATCTGTAACCAGGGAGCAGATTACATCAAAGGGCCACAGGCATCTCAGTGCCTTCATTGAGGGTTGAGGATGGTAACAAGACAATACCCAGCTGCTAATGGGGAGTAAATGGCTAGGTAGGACTGGGGAGGGACAGAGGAAGGGCGAAGAAAGCAACGTAAGCAGCCTTCAGTGAGAGATGGGCACATAAACTGACAGTAATTCTAGGTATTGAAAATAGGACAAGAGAGAGAAACTCAGGGAATTGGGCAGTAAAGAGGTGGGAAAATTTTTGTTTCTGGGTAAAATTTCACATTAGAGGGCACATCTAAGTGTCCTTTTGTTGAGTAAAGGACATTTTGCATTTCAGATGAAGGGACCAGCTTGTTTACAGTGTTTATGTGTGTGTGTGGTATTGGGAGATGAAGCCACAAAGGAGAACTGAAGTCTGAGAGTGCAGCCAGCCTCCACATGTGCACAGACTGTCAACCTGTACATACGTGATGCCTAGACCTTGTTACTTAGCCTTGTGACTGTGCTAATGGTGCAGTAAGAAACCACAGCTGGATTCCACGTTAGACCTGGCTAAATAAAGGCAGCTGGTATAACTGAATTAGATAATTATGTTCCAGTGTGGCACAGTTTGGGATATGGGACTTGGCAAGCCATAATTCAGGCTTCCCATGGCCTGGCAAGATATTACCTTGGGCAGAGCAAAGACGTCACTGCTAACCTGAGTGTGTCTTCTATGAGGGAGTGTGCAAGCTCAAGAGCACCCCTCCCCCAGTGGAGTCCTCAGATGCCTCCACTGACAGCATGTCTTTTAGTATTGCAGTGTAATGTTAACTGTGTCAGATTTGTGCCAGAGTGCTTGTTTTCACCAGGCCTCTACCCTGGTTCTCTGTAGGACCATTTCACCAATAAATTAAAGCTGAGTTTGCATGTGACCTAACAGGGAGCCACGGGTTTCTCAGCTGGGGACTCATGATCAGATCTTTGTTTGCAAAAGATCCCTCCAGTGGTGACTGGAAGATATACAGAAGCGGGGAGATATGCAGGGACTGGGCTCAAGAGCTTGGCCCAGATTATTAGGAATAAGCTTAACAAAGATGCAGTTGCTATAACAAAATGATGTGCATTCATCTTGTCCTAGAGAAATAATTCCTTAAGAATGTTTAAAGGAATCTCTGCTTCCTTCCTATTCCAACCACTCCAAATAATTTAGTGCAGAAGGGAGCTTGATGTGGGGTCAAGAGAACTCTATCTGGTTCTGGGAGGGATAGCTTCTAGGGCATCTATGCCTTAGGTACAGAGAACAGGCCCAGCCCAGCAGGGTTCATAACTCATTACCTCCTGGGAATTATCTGAACTGGTACGAGGATAGACTCTTTCCCGTGGAGGAGGAAGTTAAAGACTGCAATTCCCACTGCAGGCCTTAGACAGCTCCCCAGCCCCATGAAAACACCTTCAATGTGGACTGGCCAGCACACTTTCTCCCTGCCTGTTGGTAGGGATGGCCTGTCTATGGCAGGGTTTGTTCCCCTCCAGAGTGCCTTGTTTGGGGCAAGAACTGTGTGGCAATAAACCACATAGAATCCAGAGATTCCATGGGCTGCACGTGGAAACCAGTGCATTTAAGGAGAGGCATTTAAGCTCCCAGAAAGAGCTGGCAGTGAATGAACTACAGTGGATTAAGCTTTCTTGGTTATCCTCTGCTTGGAAGTGGATTTCTTCCTCTGTGCACTGGTCTGGTCTGCATGTCCCTTGTACAGCATGACTGCACCTCCGAGAAGCGTCAGAGTGAGAGTACAGGTCTACCAGGCAGACAGGAGGCATGCCCTGGGAGCAGGCAGCCGACCTTTGCACAGCAATCAGCAAGCCATCATGACAAAGGTATTGCAAGCTGGAACTTCAAGTCTGACCTTTGAGCCGTTGCAGATAGAGAGTCTGGGAATTTCTGCAATCAGCCCGAAGGCCCTGACCTGACATGAGCCCTCCGGCTGAAGTGGAATGCTGATGAGGGGCCAGGAAGACAGAATGAGGGCAATGGACCTAGATTCAGTCTTGACCAACCTGTTCGTGGGCTCCTTAAAAAACAGAGTTAAGGCCCAGAGGCAGACTACTGGTTATTTGTAATTTATCAGAAGACATAGCTATGTTTGTTTGCTTTGTAGTCGTGTGTAAATTTTATTCCATGGCTGGGGAGGGAAGAAGATGGGTCAGTCTCAAGATTTCTTGTGACATCACAAAATATGTTCTGTGTTCAGAGCCCTCAAAATGTTGCAGAACGGGGTCTGCTCTAGTTGGACCCCACTACAGTAAGGGTTCCCCTGCCCCCTCCAGGGACCATGTTGCCAGGAGACTTCCCATCTTGAGCTTCTGCCAGCTGGTCTGGGTTGTCGCCTTACTTACCTTCATCACTGCAGCCGGGGCCCATGCAAGGCTGGAAGTCCTGGGTGTCGGGACAGGGGACACTGAGGTCCAGCTGTGCCTTCAACATGCGCTGCCGCATCCTCTTGCCTTTGTCGCAGGTGGAAGAGCTGCAGGCGGACCATGGGGACCAGTTGGAATAGATGCAGGTTTCAGGGGTATCATCTGGAAAGAGGGGTTGAGATGTTTTCCTCATGGGCCTCTGGAAGCTGCAACTGGCCCTCTTCCCAGGCAAGCGTATTCGGGGTCAAGAAAAGCCCTGCTGTCTGACCTGTGTTCATTAGCCTGGGTGCTCCAGGGATGGAAGCAGCCACTCCCTTCCCTTTAAAAATTACATTTCAGTACCCTGGTGGTGAATATCTAAATAATGGGAACAATTCTCTTACTATCCCTTATTCTCAACACATGC
>PVJS01009553.1:0-25269 GCA_004027185.1 Glis glis
CAGTTTCCCCCAGCTGTTATTGGAGGAACTGGGAGCTCTCCAGGAGGAACCTAGGTAGTTCCTTCTGGACCCAGCTCGTGCAACACCTTGCCTGGAAACTAGAAATGTATACTTACAGAATACACAGTATTGGAGAGAAGCTTAATTAAATAAATAAAAAGGTATCTTCACACATGCTGTATAAACTAGATAGATGCTCAGTTGTGCCAAAGTTAAAGGGACAGGGGACTCCAGGGAGTCTGCAAATAAGACCTTTAAGCAAGGCTTATACCAACCAATGCTTGCTGGTCTTGCTGGAAGTTGGGGGTGAGGGTGGGGTCAGAGGGAGAGAAAGAGGTTCTTGGCCTGATCTTGCTCCAATTTATGATCTTGCTATTTCTTTTTCTTTCCTTTCTTTTCCCTTTCTTTCTCTTTTCTTTTCTTTTCTGTGTGTGTGTGTGTGTGTGTGTGTGTGTGTGTATACATGCATGGTACTAGGAATTGAAATCAGGGGCATTCTACCACTGAGTTGCACCCCCAGCCCTTTTATCTTTTATTTTGCAACAGGTTCTCACTGAGTTGCTGAGGATGGCCTCGAACTTGTGATCCTCCTGTCTCAGCCTCCCTAACCCTGGGATTATGGGTGTGCACCACCACACCTAGCTGTCAACAGTGCTATATCAATTGTGTGACAAACTTCATTCATTGGAGGACATCTTTCATCCCAGGAACTTTCCAGTACATTCCAGAATCACTCATTTCTAATTCCAGGAGTAACATTATACTGATAATACATGAGTATGTGCAGATCCTTTTAAGAAGCCTTATTTAATTTTGATCCAACAGAATTCCCAAAGGAAAAGGGGAAAACATGAAGATGGGATCTCCACGGTCATTTCTTAGGCCACTCTCAACGGCTGGGGATGTATCTGAAATGTCTACTCCCCGGAACTCCCAGCATGGAGATTTCCTTGGGACTGCTCACATCTTTTTCTTCCTCCAAAAGCAATCCCTTCTGAATCAGGTCATCGTCTTCCAGAAAAAGGCATTCTGTGGCACAGAACTCGCCTGCCTCACAGTACTTTCTGCAAACCCATGGGCTTCCTGGCTTCCCCAGTATGTGCTTAAACAAAAGGACGAACCCAACCGGTCGCCTCTTACCACTGACACCTGACTTTGCCAGTAGCAGTAATAATTCCCAGTCATGCACAGAGATAGAGGAAAACACCTCCCATTCTAAAAGTATGCTCTGTGTTTGGACATCGTGCTTTTGGCTTTTCCAACTGCTCTTCCCCTACCCTGATCCTCCTAACTGTCCCCTGCCCCAGCATGAACGTCTGGACACAGGACTTTCCCGCAGCAGGCCTCTCTAGGGGCCACTTTATGTGCCTCTCGCCTCGTGGCTTCCCCCATGGGTAGAAAATGACTCGCTCCTCCCAGAGCTTGCCTTGTGCCCTGGAGCTCCCGGTCATGGCCCCTCCTGCCCCCAGTTTGAAGTGTGCATCAACAGCCCCCACTGCTCAGCAGGGACCGGTGGTCACTCTGCTAGGGAGCTCGCTTGGAACAGGGGAGCCCGGAGCACTGCTGAGTTCTCTCCTGCAGACAGAATGCTCTGCTTGGTGCCTCCGCCAGGTGCCAGCATTCAGATCAAGGGTCAGGAAGCAAGGAGGGAGGTGGTCTCCTCCACCAGGCCTGCCCTGCCGGGGATTCCTGCGGAGCCCTACAGGAGTGGGGAAAGGTCCTTGTCCTCAATAACTGAGCTGCCAGGCCATCCCAGCTGTGGTCCGAGTGCTGCCTCTGGTCACCTGGAACACATTCCTTTGAGGACAGAGGCTGATGTGGGTGAATGGGTGTGCCCAGAGGATGAAGGGAGCAGGCCGGGGACGAGGCAGCCCTTGTGAACCACCTTAGACAAGAAGGGAGACTTTGACACCAGGCTCGGCCAGGGCTGGTCCACTTGGCCCCTGGCCAAGGATTCCTCCTCAGTCCCGTCTACTTCTGGCCAGAGGGGGAAGGGCTCAGGGCACAGTGAGGCAGAGAGAAGGTAGGCACACAAGGCGGAATATTTTTCAGCCTCCAAAAAGAGGCCTTTGTTGGTGTAATTTGTTGTGACCAACTAGGCTTCCCACAGTTCACATCTGGCTCAGGCTGGAATCTCATTTTGACCAGGCTGCTTCCTGGGGAGACTGAAAGTACAATTTCAAACACTTTAAAATATGAGCCGGGCATGGTGGTGCATACCTATAATCCCAGTGCTTGAGAGGCTGAGGCAGGAGGATCGAAAGTCCGAGGCCAGCCTCAGCAACCTAGTCAGATCCTGTTTCAAAATAAAAAATAAAAAGACCTGGGGGTGTAGTTTGGAGGTAAAACACCCCTGGGTTCAGTGCCCAAAAAATAAAATATGTATACTGAAGACTCTTGGATTGGATCAGAAAGCAAAAGCCAAATAGGTAGTGTCTATAAGAGACACAACTCATGTCACCAGCATGTAGCCCCTTGAGAAGGGACAGGGAAAACCCACAATTGGTGCTTAAAGGTAATACAGAAACTGAATGAGACAAAGGTGTCCAACCGGTTCAAACTGCCCACTCACCCCACCTTCAAGAAAAATGGAGACATGGTTTGACTTTAGGATAACATAATAATTGGAAGAAGATGGCACAGCATTTGAGAATGGTCTCAGATTCTAATCTGGCTTCTGCAAGTGGTAAGAGTCTTAGGGTGTTTATGGGCTACATAAGACATTAAGTAACCGGCACAGTGACTGGCTTATAACCAACACTCAGTAGGTCATAACTACTATAATTTAAAATTGGGAACAATCAAGATAAAACCCAGGAGAGGCAATACTCTACCCATCAACCACTCTTAACACACCACTTGGGTAGTGGGTTTTAACTATATCCACACACACACACACACACACACACACACACACATTTCTCAGAGCTAACACCAGTAGCCAAATTGGTCGCGTTTCTGTGCCATTTGGAGGGAGATGTTAAAGTTCACAAAAGGCAAGCAGAGGGAGGAGAACAGAAGCGAGGTCCAGAGTGGTCTGCAGACCTGAGAGGCAACCGGATCACTGCAAACAAGTCCAGTGTCTCCAGGATGGGGTTCACTGCAGGCCAGCTCCTGGGGGAGGAAGGTGGAGCGTTGGTCTAGGCGGACACTGAGGCAGTGAGTGGCTAGATGGCTAGGGCTTAGATGAGGGTACTGGGTGGAAGATTGTGGGAGTCCTGGGCTGGAAGGAATGCACAAGCCAGTTTTTCTGAGTGGTTGGGGAGACACCTCAACAGCTCAGTGCCCAAGTGGCATCCCTCAAGGCTCTCCCTGCCCCATGTCTCAGACAGAGCCCGGCTGTTGGAGCAGGACTCGTCCTGGGCTCTGGGGACCTTTTGCATCTGCAAAAGCTGCCAGGCCAGACTCTCATCTGAGCAATGCAACCTGAGTCCCAGATCAATTCTTCAGACCTGTGCTCCTTGGATGAGCCAAACGCAGAGGGCCCAGTGACAGAGGAGTAGCTGGTACAGAGAGCCTCGCCACATCTCCAGCTGGCCTGGAAACCTCTGGCTGCACAGGGAGCAGGTAGGGCTGTTGTGCTAAAGCTCGTTAAGAGCCCAAGACCTGGCTTCTACTGCCCGTTACGGCACTGGCTCCCACCCAGAAACCCAGTGAGCAATAGCAGCCGGCACCAACCGCCACATCAGCGGAGCTGGCTGGGCTGGCTGCACGACGCCAGCTGGTACCGGGTCACCACTGAGTATTCATCAAGATAATGGCATCCAGAGTATAGTGGCATATGCTTGAAGACCGGAAAGTTCTTATTCTAACTGGGGGGGGGGGTCAGACTTTCTCAGCTACCTTTAAAGCCGATCAGCACTGGTACTGATCAATAGCTTCCTCTGGACCTCCTTCTAAGAATGATTCTAATATTCTTACTGCATCTCCAGACATGGCATGGCTCCCACTGCTGGCTATAGGATGCCTCCACTCTCCTCTGCATGACAAGAACTAGCATCGACCTGCTGCCCTGAGCTCCGGCCACGCTGACCTGTGTGCATCTGGTTCCACCTGCTTTCACACTCGTCTGCCTTTGGACTCGCCATTTCCTAGAATATGACATACCCACTTGGTCAACACCTGCTCTCGCTTTAGGAATGTTTAGGAATGTACTCACAGAGCCAAGCATGGTGGCACATGCCTATAATCCCAGTACTTGTGAGGCTGAGAAAGGAGGATCACAGGTTCAAAGACAGCAACTTAGTGAGGCGCTCAGCATCTTAGTGAGACCCTGTTTCCAAATAAAATAGGGCTGGGGGTATAGCTCAGAGGTCCTGCACCACACACACACAAAAACAATGTACTCACAGCTGGGTGTGGTGGTGCAAGCCTATAATCCCAGTACTTGGGAGGCTGAGACAGGAGGATCACAGGTTTGAGGCCAGCTTGAGCAACTTAGTGAGACCCTCAGCAACTTAGCAAGACCCTATTTCAAAAATAAAAAATAAATAGGGCAGGGGGTATAGCTTGGAGGTAGAATGCCTCTGGGTTCAATCCCCGGTACCACCAAAAAAAAAAAAAAGAAGAAGAATGTACTCACATATGTACATAAAAATATCATAAGAATCTATTAAAAACTACTTGAACTGATACATGAATTCAGCAAGGTTAGATCAATATACAAAGATTAACTGTATCTCTACACACTTTCAACAAACAACCTAAAAATGAAATTAAGAAAGAATCCCAGCCATGTGTGGCGGTGCGCGCCTGTAACCCAAGTACTTGGGAGGCTGAGACAAGAGGATCACAGGTTTGAGGCCAGCCTCAGAAACTAAGTGAGAATCTCAGAAACTTAGTGAGACCCTATTTCAAAATTAAAAATAAAAAGAGTTGGGGGTGTAGCTCAGAGGTAAAATGCCCCTGAGTTTAATCCCCAAAAAGGTTTTTTGGTTTAGTTCCAAAAAATAAAAAAAAATCCATTTACAATAGTATCAAAAAGAATAAAATACTTAGGAATAAATTCAATAAAGGAAGTGCAAATTTTATACTCTGAAACTCTAAAGCATCGTTGAAAGAATTTAAAGATCTAAATAAATGGAAAAGCATCCTGTGTTCATGGACTAGAAAAGTCAGTGTTTTAAAAAACGGGAATACTTCCCAAATTGTTCTACAAATTCAACCCAATCCTGATCAGAATCCCAACTGAATTCTTTATGGAAATTAACAAGCTGATTGATTCTAAAATTCATAGGGAATTGCGAGGGATTCAGAATAGTCAAAGCAAAGTAAGAGGTCTCACCTACTTGGTTTCAAAACATACCAGAAATCAAAATGGTGTGGAACTGGCATGAGAGACACATAACTCATTGTCACAGAATTGAGACACCAAGAATAAACCTATACATCTACAGTCAATTGATTTGAACAAAGGTGTCAAGACCAATGTGGAAAGAATAGTCTTTTCAGAAAGTAGTCCTGGAACAACTGACTAGCCACGTGCAAAAGAGTGAAGGTGGACCCACACACCATACCATTTCCAAAAATTAATTCAAAATGGATCAAAGACCTAAAGGTAAAAGCTAAAAGTGTAAAGCTCTTAGAAGAAACCATAGGGTCAATATTCATGACCTTGGATTTGGCAATTGTTTGTATATGACAACCAAACCACAGACAACAAAAGGACAAACATGTGAAATGGATTTTACTAAAATTAAAAAAGGTTTGTGCATCAAAAGATACTATCAAGATGCACCATGAGCCAGAGCAGCAGTGGTGGGTGGCAGAAAGGGCGATGGCCAAGTATTCATTGTACTTATTTTACTGTTTTGTTGTCTGTTTACACCCATCTCCTTCCTAAGACAGCGAAGACCCTAGAAGGCAAGACTCTGTATCTTTACATATCTGGATCCCCTGTACCCAGCACATTCAGATGCAAGAGGAGGAGGAGGAGGAGGAGGAGGAGGAGGAGGAGGAGGAGAAGAAAAAGAAGAAGAAATCATCAAGAAAGGGAAAGCACAAGCCAGGCATGGTGGCACATGCCTACAATCCTAGTACTTGTGAGGCTGAGACTGCTAAAGAGTCAAAAAGGTGTTCAAACAAAATTTGTAGAAGAATGTTCATAGCAGTAGTTTTAGTTAGCTTTTTCATCACTGTGATTAAAACACCTGACATGAACAACTTAGAGGAGAAAAGGTTTATTTGGTTCGTGGTTTCAGAGGTTCAGTCCATGGTTGGCCAGCTCCAAGACAGAAATATCATGGTGGCAGCATAGTATGGAAAAGGCAAGTTTTTCAACTCATGGTAGCCAGAGAGAGAGAGAGAGAGAGAGAGAGAGAGAGAGAGAGAGAGACAGAAAGTGACCAGGGACAGATATAGTCCCCCAAACCACCCCAGTACCAAAAAAAAGAAAAAAAGAATTATTCTTTGACTTGGTTATGAGCAAGCAAAAACATAGTAACTGAGACCCCAAAGAGCCTGCAGGAGAGTCCCCCTCATCTCCACCCCGCACACACACCTCTGCTGCCACAAACCCAAACTCTACAAATGCTTGTGCCACACTCATGAGGCTGTTGTTGGCACTAGGCAATTAGCTTCAGGCATCAGAGTATTACTCTTGGCTGAAGATTTATTTTGAAATGCACATGTCAAATATCACCTCTTATTCATTTTGCTGTCTCCTGCGGTGACTGGCAGGGTGTCTGGAACTAGGGAGTCACCAATAAATCATTTTAGCTAAAAGGAGTGAGAGAAGCCGGGGTGTAGTGGCACATGCTATAATCCCAGTACTTAGAAGGCTGAGACAGGAGGCTTGCAGGTTTGAAGCCAGCCTCAGCAACTTCGTGAGACCCTCAGCAACCTAGCCAGACCCTGTTTCCAAATAAAAAAAAAAATAAAATAGGAGCCAGGCATGGTGGCGCACGCTTGTAATCCTAGTACTTGGGAAGCTGAGACAGGAAGATCTCAGGTTCGCGGCCAACCTCAGCTACTTAGTGAGGCCCTCCACAACTTAGTGGGACCCTGTTTCAAAATAATTAAGAAGTAGGGCTGGGGGTGTAGCTCAGAGGTGGGTTCAATCCCCAGTACCATAAAAAAATAAAAATTAAATTAAATTAAACAGGGCTGGGGGTGTAGCTTGGAGGTAGAACACCCTTGGGTTCAATCCACAGCACCACACAAAAAAATACAAATAAAAAATAAAAAGAGTGAGAGAGAAGACCAAGTGAGAAGGGAAGGAGGAAGGCAGGAAATTGAGGCTGGAAGGCAGGATGTAACCAGAGAATTCATACTTGGGGTTTAAGAGCCATGCTCCGCCAGAGACTGACAGAAGAGAAGGAGCTCTCCAGGTGAACTTGAAACCCCTCCCACCAAGGGGACCCTTGAAGAATGAGACCCGGTGGAGACACATGAAGACAGCTATGACCGTGAGTCCCACACATGTTATACCTCCTTCCATAGAGGTGTTAAGGTATGCCTAAACCTCACATCCAACCTGGTGGCCTTCTAGATTGTGAACTGTATTTTTCAAACATTTCTTCCAAACCCCCCTCACGGTAGAGAAAATGAGCATCTAATCCCAAGACCTTAAGGTGTATGCAACTCTCAACATCTTGAGCCCTCCTTCCTGCTTACCCTTAGATTCACGTGCTCATGGCAATATTCTATTCCAGACCTAAGTGGTAATTACAATGGCATGTTCACATCACAAAAGTTCATCCATATCAAGTATCTGCACACCATTATCTGTACATCCAAGTATCTGTACACCCATATCAAGTATCTATACACCAATATCTGTATATCCAAGTATCTATATACCCATATCAAGTATCTGTACACCAATATCTGTACATCCAAGTATCTGTAAACCCATATCAAGTATCTGTACACCAATATCTGTACATCCAAGTATCTGTACACCCATATCAAGTATCTGTACACCAATATCTGCACATCCAAGTATCTGTACACCCATATCAAGCAGCTGTTCACAGCAGCATTATTCCCGACAACCAAAAGGTGAAAACAACACCCATCAATGCCCATCAGTGGGTGAATGGAGAAACTGCATGGGGTGTAGGTAGATGTAAAATGGAATACTATTCAGCCTTTAAATATAAGAAAATTTCATGTTGTAACATGGAAACACCTTGAAGACATTATGCTTGGTGAAGTAAGCCAGTCACAAAAGGACGAATATTGTAGAATTCCACCTATACCAGGTACCTAGAGTAGCCAATCTCAGGGACAGAAAGTAGAGTGCTGGTTTCCGGGTGTTGGTGGAATGGGAATGGGAAGTTAGTGTTCAATGGTTACAGAGTTTCTGTTTTGGAACGGGAGAAAGTTCTGGAGATGGATGGTAGTGATAATAACACATCAGTGTGAATGTGCTGGATGCTACTGAACTGTACACTTAAAAGTGGCTGAAACACATATATATGTGTTTACCATAATAAACAAATGTGACAAAAAAGTTCATCCAGCTGTATACTTTGGATAGGTGCCATTTACCCATCTATGCTATTTTTGAAAACCAAAATTTACTTTAAAAACATACTTTAGCTGGGTGTGGTGAATCATGCCTGGAATCCCAGTATTTGGGAGGCTGAGACAGGAGGATCGCAGGTTCATGGCCAGCCTCAGCAACTTAGTGAGACCCTGTTTCAAAATACATAATAAAATAGGGCTGCAGGTGTAGCACAGAAGTAGAATGCCCCTGGGTTCAATCCCCAGCACAACAAACATAAATAAATAAATAAATAAATAAATAAATAAATAAATAAATAAAATAGGACTAGGGGTGCGGATCAGAGGCAGAATGCTCCTGAGTTTGATCCCCAGTGCCACACTCACACAAAAAGTACTTTATTTAATTTTATACTTGAATTTGGTTTAGAGAAATCTTAGGAAGATAGCTTTCTTACTAGATCTCTGAGCCATGCAGCCTTCTGAAAAGCTTTGGTGGGCTTCCTCAGGCCCACCAGTGGTCTATCAAGATGAAGCTGGGGGTGGGAGAAGTTCATGGATCCAAGTTCAAGGACAGATAAAGAAACTGCCAATTAAGCTGTTCTGAGCCATCAGCATAAGTCCACTTCTCATAAAGAGCATATTTTATAGGCCAGTGGCATTATTTTTGCAGAAGCTACACGTGGTGTTGGCAGCACATCAGAGGGGACACTTGGGGACATCTGCCACAGGCCATCCATAGGAGCGGCTGTGTGTTCTTCAGAAGTCTGACATGACTTCTGGCAATGAAAAAACTAAATAGAAAACGTATTGTCATCTGCACAAAATTTATATGGTTGTCCCTTAGTATCTGTGGGGAGATTGGTTCCGAGACCCCCCTCAGATACCCCAAACTGCAGATGCTCAAGTCCCTTGTATAAAATGGCATTGTATTCACATATAACCTATGCAGTGTTCCCAGATACTTTAAATCATCTTTAGATTACATACAATACCTAATACAATGCCTACGCATCATTTCATTCATATGAATTCAGCATAGTACTCAGCCCACGGCAAACTGAAGTTTTGCTTTGGGGGACTTTCCAGAATTAAAAAAATACACACACACACACACACACACACACACACACACACACACACCAATATCTGCACATCCAAGTATCTGTACACCCATATCAAGTATCTTTACATCCAAGTATCTGCACATGTATGTGTGTGTGTGTGTGTGTGTGCACGCTATTTCATGTTTAGTTGAATCTGCATATGCAGAACCCACACATACAAAGAGCCACCTATAATTAAATATAATTGTAAACCAGGTGTGGTGACGTACCCCTGTAATCCCAGTACTTGGGAGGCTGAGACAGGAAGATCACAGGTTTGAGGAGAGCCTCAGCAACTTAGAGATTCTCAGCAATCTAGCAAGACCCTGTTTCAAAATTAAAAAAAAAAGAGCTGGGGGTGTAGCTTAGAGATAGAATGCCCCTGGGTTCAACCCCCAGTACCACAAAATATAAATAATAAAATAATAATAATAATAAAATAGTAAAGGTATGCCAAGTGAAGGGATCAAAAACCTTGGATGAGAAACACTGATTACCTGTGACTCCAACCACATCCTCACTGTCTGCTGTTAGTTCTTGCTCTACCAATTCCCAGACACAACTCCCCTGGTAAAACTGTTTCTCCCAAGGGAAATGTGAAATACTTTTTAAAACTCTGGACAGATATCTAAACTGTTACCATCAGGCTTATCGTCCTCAACCAAGTGGCTCTTCTGAAAAGGTAGCCCTGGTGCCTAGAGCCTTCTTGGATGCAGGATGTAGAAGACCATCCAATACACCTGGCCAGGTGGTTCTCCCTACTGAGCATGGGCCATACTGGAGGGCAGGAGCACAGATAGCAAGGATAAAATGTTTCTGAAGACTTCCTTCAACCCAGACAAGGCAGAAGACAGAGAAGATTCGGTTGGGCACTATAGCTGCCACTGCATCCCCATAGATACTTGCTTGGCACTTTCTTTTCTAGCCCACAACTGCTAGTCTTGCCGATTCTCTGGCCCTAGAGCAGGGTGGGCTCCTGTCACTCCAGCTGGGACCTCCTGGTCCACCCAGGGGTGACTGCCATGCAGACTGACCACAAAGGTTTTTCTCCAGAAAGAAATGAACAATGCTAATTATAAGGTGCTCTTCTAAGGCCAGCCAAGCCCAGGAGGGGGGCACAGTACCTCCTGAGGCTCCCCAAACTGTAAGATGAAGGAAGCAATCTTACTCTTGCAACTACAGCTGCTGATGTACAATACCTAGAAAGTTTAAGCTGGGCATGGTGGCACACCCCTGTAATCCCAGTACCTGGGAGGTTACAATAGGAGGATCACAGGTTAGAGACCAGCCTCAGCAACTTAGTGAGACTCTCAGCAACTTATCGAGACCCTGTTTCAAAAAAAAAAAAATTAAAAAGCCAGGCGTGGTGGCACACACTTGTAATCCCAGTACTTGGGAGGCTGAGACCAGAGGATCTGGGTTCACGGCCAGCCTCAGCTACTTAGTGAGGCCCTCTGCAACTTAGTGAGACCCTGTTTCCAAATAAAGAATAAAAAAATAGGGCTGGGGATATAGCTCGGAGGTAGAATGCCCCTGGGTTCAATCCCCAGTACCGCAAAAAAAAAATAAATAAATAAAAAGCATAGGGGTGTAGATTAGAGGTAGAATGCTCCTGGATTCAATCCCCAGTACAAGAAAGAGAGGAAAGAAAGGAAAGAAAGGAAAGAAAGGAAGGAAGGAAGGGATTGTTTAACACCATGAAGACAGCCTATTAGCAAAAGAAGAAATAAATTTATGGCTGTCAGAAAACAATGTGGTTTAAGGTTAATGTTTTGCCCCTTTTGAGTTCCTCCTGTTGGATAATGGGACTGGATCCCCCAGTTCCTCTGCCCCTAACTGGCTGTGTAATGGAAGGTCTGTTCATTCCCTGTAAATTTCAGGACAACACACCTGACAGCAGACAGTCTAACAGTTCAGTAAGGAGTAGCTCCTTTTTCCCACATTGCCTGCCAAGGAAGGAAGATTCCAACGCACGAGTCTCGCTAATAAGATGTAAAATTTTCATCTTATCACCCCAACTCAAAAGCAAACAAACATAAGTAATAAAAATGCTAAAAGCAAAATGTTCTAGCATTGCACATCCGCATCAGACAAAGGCAAAATAAACACAGTTGTCTACAAATGTAGGACTTCAGTGGGAAACGGATACCTCTGGCCGCTTCCCTGTCACAGCAGCGAGGGGCATCAGTTGTGAAGAAGCCAGCTGCCAAAACACCCAGGCGATGGCCCTCTAGCAGGTTTCTTTCTGGGGCCTTTGTTTCTTCCAGGAATCCCAGCTGTAGTCATGTCACTCATCTAATTCTTAGACCAAGAAGCCAGAGAATGAGAAAAGATACGCAGAGAGCGCAGAGAGGGCAGCCTGGGGCCCTCCGGAGGAAAGTTGATTTCTTACCGTTTACCGTTTACCATGAGAAGAAAGCAAGCTGGGATTCCTGACTTCGCAGCTTATTTATCTTAAGTACCTGGTGGTTGATCGCTAAGTGGTTCCGGAGGGATTTCTGGCAGCAGGTGTATAGGAAGTGATAGGTCGGATTGAAGCCCAAGGCAAGGGGACTCTTTAGGAAGCCACTGACATCCCATGAGCAGCAAGAGCTGTTCCCTGAGCACGCTGCCCAGGAGCGAGGAGGCGGCACGGCTAGATGCTGGCTCCACCGGCCACCAGCTGGGTGCCATTCGCACGACTTACCTGTTTTCAAGTTTCCTTGGTGCAAAATGAATTTAATAATACCCACCTGACTTCCATAGGAAGTTGCGTAAGAATCCAATGACATAGTGGATAGGAAAGTGGTTTGGCCGGGCATGGTGGCGCACGCTTGTAATCCCAGTACTCGGGAGGCTGAGACCAGAGGATTGGGGTTCGCAGCCAGCCTCAGCTACTTAGTGAGACCCTCTGCAACTTCGTGAGACCTGGTTTCAAAACAATGTATAAAAAATAGGGCTGGGGGTATAGCTCGGAGGTAGAACGCCCCTGGGTTCAATCGCCGGTATTGCAAAAAAATAAAAATAAAGTGGTTTCAAAGGAATAACATACAATGGGAATATATACAAATTATATGAATCCACAGAACCCAGAGATCAAGCACAAAAAGACATTGGGGGGGGAAAGTGGGGGCAATTTCTAATATAGATTTGGTCATAGGTGATACCAGAGGACTTTTAAAAATCTTTTTCTGCCAGGCATGGTGGCGCACGCTTGTAATCCCAGTACTTGGGAGGCTGAGACCGGAGGATCCAGGTTTGTGGCCAGCCTCAGCTACTTAGTGAGGCCCTCCGCAACTTAGTGAGATCCTGTTTCAAAATAAAGAATAACAAATAGGGCTGGGGGTGTAGCTCAGAAGTAAAATGCCCCTGGGTTCAATCCCCAGTACCAAAAAATAAAAATAAAAATAAAAATAAAAAATAAAAATAAAAATAAAAAATAAAAATAAAAAATAAAAATAAAATAAAATCTCTTTCTCGGGTGTAATACTGGCATCACAGCTATTTAATCTCTTTTCAGATCACATTGAACGAAGTAGGAATGGAATGTCATGATGCTGGGGGGATTTGCTTTAAAATATTTGGGTGAAAAAAGAAAGAAGAAGGGACAGATGACGTAAGTGTGGCGAATGTCAACAACCACCGAAGTTCAGCGAGAAGCAAACGGGGACCAGTTTACTCTTATCTCTCTCTCTCTTAGCGCATATTTGGAATTTTTCAGAATAAAAACACTTCAACAATGCAGAATTTTCTGGGATATAAGTCGGCTCTCTGATTGTCATGTCCAGAGCACAGAAAATCAGTTTCCTTCACAAGGCCTTTCAAATTGGTCATGCTAGAGGTCAGAGGGTAAGGACTTGGGAAGAGGCCAGGAGAGGCCAGGCAAGAGGCCCAGCTGGGACGAGATAAATGGAAGCCTCCGTCCGCACAGAATCTCCTGTCTGGGAAGCATCAAAGTGTCAGACAACGTGTAGCAGCAAGCGTGTGCGTTGCCTGCAGACCTGAGTTTCCCATTCAGCTTTGCTGTATAATGGCCAAGTGACCTTAGACCAAGACATGCTTTTTTTTTTTTTCTTTTTGGTGGTACTGGGGATTGAACCCAGGGACATTCTACCTCTGAGCTACACCCCAGCCCTATATTATTTTTTATTTTTATTTTTTATTTTATTTTTTATTTTGAAACTGGGTCTCACTAAGTTGCAGAGGGCCTCACTAAGTAGCTGAGCCTGGCCGCGAACCCAGATCCTCCGGTCTCAGCCTCCCAAGTACTGGAATTACAAGTGTGCGCCACCACGCCCAGCCTATATTATTTTTTATAAACAGGGTCTTACTAGGTTGTGGCAGGTATTGCTAAGTTGGTGAGGCTGGCCTCGAACCTGTGATCCTCCCATTTCAACCTCCCAAGTACTAGGATTACAGGCATGTGCCACCATGCCTGCCCAGCTCCAAGAAGCTTTTTAATGCAAAGTCGCAGGTCCACAAGAAAATGCATAAACACACACACACACAGAGCACCGGGAGCAGTCGCCCTGTGGAGGGCCCTGAAAACCAGACTCATGCAACAGGTGCATTCTGTCATGGGTTTGATGGACACCCCAGGGGCTGGGGACTAGGAAGCGGAAGGTGAGGAAGGAGGTTAAAAGTTTACCCAAGGCAGGGCCCCATGAGTCATGCATTCATCTGGAAACTAACCAGAGAAACGAACTCTTGTCTTCCATCCTAAGCCCCATCCCCGGCCATTAAGGACACAAAACAATGTAAATAAGAGGATTTCCCCAAAGATGACACATGGGCTCTGGGGACTCCAGGTCACACAAGGAAGGCCTGGAGGAAGGAATCCGGTTGAAGTCCCCACGCTGACTAACCAAGTGTGGTCCTGGGATTCAGAGCTTTCCCTCAGCAAAAAGTAAGGATTGAGCTAATTTTTTTTTTTTTTTTTTTGCAGTACTGGGGATTGAACCCAGGGGCATTCTACCTCCGAGCTACACCCCTGGCCCTATTTTTTATCCTTTATTGAAACTGGGTCTCATGAAGTTGCGGAGGGCTCACTAAGTAGCTGAGGCTGGCCGCGAACCCGGATCCTCTGGTCTCAGCCTCCCAAGTACCGGGATTACAAGCGTGTGCCACCATGCCCGGCTGGATTGAGTTAATTTTAAGATCTCCACAGTTCCAAGATTTGGGGAATAAAACTAATTTGGGGGCATATTTATTTTCTTTTCTCTTTCTTTCTTTCTGTAAATCCTGGGGATTGTACCCAGAGGCATTCTACCAGCTTTATTTATTTATTTATTTTGGTACTGGGAATTGGACCTCCAAGCTACACCTCCAGTCCTAAATTTTATTCTTTATTTTGAAACAGGGTCTCACTAAGTTGTGGAGGGCCTCACTAAGTACCTGAGGCTTGCTGCGAACCTGCGATCCTCCTGTCTCAGCCTCCCAAGTACTGGGATTACAAGCGTGTGCCGCCACGCCCGGCTTATTTATTTATTTACTTTTTTTTGAACCACGGTTTTGCTAGGTTGATGAGAGTCTCACTACTTGCTGAGGCTGTCCTCAAACCTGTGATTCTCCTGTTTTAGCCTCCCAAGTTTACAGATCTGCGCCCCTGTCATGCGTCCCTCCCCTCTCATAAGACTTAAGGTTTCCTAACCCTATTGAGAGACTCAGTCCCCTATCCCAGCCATTGTCCCCTGCGTTCCCCAATCCCGCACTCTCAGCGTTTTGCTGAGGGATGGGGAGGAAGGAACCTGGCTTGTTTCTTCCAAACATCCTATTCCAGCGTTGTCCACAGCGACACCTCGGACAGGCGGCTACACCCGCGAGCTCCCAGATGCGAGCGGAGAGGGGGCGCACTGGGCAAAGCGCCTGCCTGGAAGTTGCAGGCTCTGGGGACCGGGGACTAATCGCACCACGTTGGGATTCTCTCTACCTGGGAACGATCTTGCACGCACGACCCGTGGTGGGTTGACTGGTGCGGATTCTTTCCTACGCCTCGGACTCTCGGCGATAACGCGGGAGAGGTTCCCGGGTCCCCTACCCGCCAGGGAGACTTCGGAGTGGACGCCTGGCTTCCCTATCAGGTTTGGGGGGCTCCGCGCTCAGCCTTTCGGGCAGGCTGGGAAGAAACCCCAGCTCCGGGCAGCGCGCTCTAGAGCAGCTGGGCGCAGCCCCAGTGGTCTCCACCCCGCGTCGTCTGCAATGGGCTCCCGTCCCCAAAGCCACAGCCCCGGGGCGCTCCAGCGTGCCCCCCACGCGCGCTCCACATCTCAAACGCCAGAACTCCGGGTGCAGCCACAGTCCCCGGTGTCCCCGGCCCCACTCGGTTCCCTCCGAGGCGCCCAGCGCGCACCCAGGACGGGCAGGCTCTGTCCCGCGGGACCACGGGCGCTCCAGGCGGGTCCCGGGGTGCCCGCGGCGCCTCCCACGACCCGGGCACGGTGGGCAGGGCGGCGCCCCGCGCCCGAGGGGACCCGCCAACCCGCACGTCCGCGCGCGCTCCGGGCGAGGCGCCTTTGCCCCGGGTCCCCGCGGCTCCCGTCCAGGAATCCCGAGCCGGGCGCAGAGGCGGCCCCGCGGGGAGCCGAGCCCGAGACCCCGGCGGGGGCTCCCGCTTCCGCGCCGATCGCGGTGGGGACGCGGGCGCGGGGCGCGCTCTTACTTGGCAGCAGGGTTCGCCGGGGCCGGGCTGGGACTGGGCTCTCCACGGCGGCCCCTCTCCACGCCCGTCGCCGCTGCGCCCCTTCCCCGGGCAGAGGGGGCTGCCCGAGCTCTCCGGCCGTCCGAGATGGGGAGCCCCGGGAGAGGAAGCCGCGCTGCAGTGGCCGCCGGCCCTCCTCCCCCGACTTTTAAGCAGAGCGGCAAACCCCTCCTCCCTGCCCTGAAGGCGGCGGCGGGCCGGCCCGGCCTCCAGCCCCTTTGTTGTACTTCGGGAGCCGCCTCTCCCGGGCCGGAGGGGGCTCTGCGGGGGAGGCCGCGCGCCCGGCAGGGCAGCCCTTCCCCGGCTCTTCGCGCCCAGGTTTCCGGAGCCCGAGAGGGGAGCAGGAGGGGCCGCGCTTTTCCTCCGGCATGGGAGACTCCCCACCCCCACTCCATGGTGCTCCCGATTTTAACCATTCCCCGCCCTTATTTACCAGCAGCGTTAGGGCCCAACCCAGCTCGGTATCTCACAACCCTAGCCCTCCCTGGCGCGTAGCGGGCGCTCAATAAAAATGGAGGCATGAGAGAGTTCAGAAACTTTTTTTTTTTTTTTTTTGCAAAACTGGGGATGGAACCCAGGGGCATTCTAGGTCCGAGCTACACCCCCAGCCCTACTTTTTATTCTTTATTTTGAAACAGGGTCTCACTAAGTTGAGGAGGGTCTCACTAGGTAGCTGAGGCGGGCCGTGAACCTGCGATCCTCCCGTCACAGCCTCCCAAGTACTGGAATTAGGAGCGTGCACCACCACGCCCGGCTGAGTTCAGAAACTTTTACCCAGCTCGCTGAAGCTTTGAACATGACATTCCCGCTAGCGGGTCACATCAGTGGTAGGGCCAAGTCTCTTGCCTTTGGGGACCAGTTTTCTCCTTTGTGAATTAAGACTTTGGACCCTGTGACTTCTAAGATCCCCTGCCCACTGCATGTCAGGGCCAAGATTAGCAAGCCCTGCACTCCAGGGACTGAGCCCATCTGGGGTGGACATGGTGCAGAGGACTACAGCACTTGGCTCTGAGGTTCTCGCCGGGCCGGGGGTGATGAGGGCTAGGGGAGCCCTCTGTGCACATTCCCAGGGCCCCTCAAGCAAGAGCCAGGCTTTGCCAGGCAGAAGATGCCACCCGTAAAGCGAGGGAGCCGCCTGGGGTCCCCTCTGCAGAAGGGGACCGTCAGCTCCTCTTGGGCAGACACAGATTTTCAGCGTGGCAATCCTGTCTTCAGTCCTCTCTTCTCCACTCCACCCTAGACAAACTGCCACACCCGCAGCGGCCAGTAGTAACCAAGGCTCCCTCCAGCCCAGACCTCTGTCCTCAGCCAGGGGACTGAAAGTCCACTGGCAGCCCAGACATTTCTTCCTTGGCCTCTGGACATTTCTATGACCACGGCTAACCCCAGACTTGACACCCCAACTCATGGCCCACCCCAAACCCTGAGAGTTCTCAGAGATAGAATTGTGGCCTCTCTGGCCCTTTATCCCTCTCCTCCTGACAGTAAACAGGTCAAGTGGGCAGGGAGGGAGGAGGGAGAGAGGTGTGGTTATAAGAAGCCAACTGGGGGTGTCCTTGTTGGTGTTGGAACGGTTCAGTGTCTTGAGTGTGGTGGTGCATACAAGAAACTTCACAGGTCGCAACATTATATAGAACTGGGATTACAGGCGCACACCTGGGATTACAGGCATATGCCTATAATTCCAGTACTTGGGAGGCTGAGACAGGAGGATAGCAGGTGCAAGGCCAGCCTCAGCAACTTAGCAAGACCCTGATTCAGCATTAAAAAACAAGGAAAAGAAATAAAAAGGGCTAGGGGTGTAGCCCCTAGGTTTAATTCCCAGTACAAAAAAAAAAAAAGGAGAAAGAGAGAGAAAGAAAACTTTATACACCCAACAAAAGTTCGATTGGAAAAACAAACAAGCAAAAAAACAACCCCAAACCCACAGTATCTCCAGGGCCCTCAGAATGCAAAACAAACTCCTTGGTCCAGCTGACAGGGCCGCTCAGGGTCATTTCCAGCCTACCTGTCTCCCAGGTACATCACTCCTCCCCTCCCTAGGCCGCCCTTGCTGTTCTCCTGCAAGCCTGCTATCCCACACCCTTGGGCCTTGAACCTACCATTCCTCAGCTACACTTGTCTGCTCAGCTACACCGAGTTCTTTGAGAGGCCACTCGACTGTCATTGTCAGCACCTTCCACAGTGCCTGCATACAGCAGATGCTCAATAAACGCTGGTGAAGCTGAGCGCTCCTCTCCCAATCCCCTCTCTCTCACCCCTCCACCACCAGTCCAATCCCTCTTGCTATAATATATTAACTAATATGACATCAAATGAAAGGAAACCATCCTCGTAAACAGCCTTTCGTCCGGCTAGGAAAGAAAGCAAACTCCTTCTGAAATCAGAAAATATGAAGAGGAAAAATAAAGAAACTTGTCATCGCGTCTTCCTAAATAAAATAGACTTTAAAAATTATTTTATTTTTTATTGTAACATAATCATTCTGCATACTTATGAGGCAAAATATGATGTTTTGCTATATGGATACATCATCTAATTATCAAATCAGGGTAAATAGGATATCAGTTACCTTAAACATCCATCATTGCTTTGTGGCGAGAACATTCAAAATCGTCTCTCTTCTATTTGTTTTGTTGTTGTTGTTTGTGGTGCTCAGGATAGAACCCAGGGCCTTGCACATGTTAGCCATGCACTCTACCACTGAGCTCCATCTCCAGCTGAATCGCAGCAAGTCCCACTGTACTGCAGAGCCCAAAATGGATTCCCAGGACCTGGGTTCGAATCCTAGCACCACCATTTACTGTCTTGGACAAGTGACTCCATTCCCTTGCTTGCCTATCTGCAAGGACAACTTCCTCAAATGTTCCTGCAGGAGGAAAGGAGCCGGATGCACATGGGGCCTTAGGACAGTCCCTGGCCGGTGGCACCTGCCCAGTGCAGGCGTGCTGTCGTCACCCCTGCTCCTGAGGTGTGGGGAGGAGGCCTCTGGGGAGGAGGACACACCAAAGCTGCTGACTCCTTGTCCTGGAGACTGCTGCAGACCCCAGGTGGGGAGAGGGAAGGCAGTGGCTCCTGCCCCCAGGGGCACGTGAACTCCTGCCCTGCTGCCTGGGCACACATCCCAGGAGGAGTTACTCATCTGAGGCCGTGGACGAGTCTCTTTATTTTCTCCTTGCTTTTTGAGCTCAGTAGCCAGAACACTCTCCTAACAGTTTGGACCGACTTATATCACAAGAAGTACAGCACGTACCAGGCAAGAAGCACGGAATGTCCCGGTAAGACGAACATGAAGCCCATGGGAGCCCCACCTAGTGCTCTGTCTGGCCAGCTGTGGCTCTCCTGACACCTCTGTCCCAGGGCAGGAGACTGACAAGACAAAAACAAAGAAGCACAACTCCTGTCCAATGTGTGTGCATTTGCGTGTGTGTGTTGGGGGGGTCAGGGGGTGACTGGTGCTAAGGAGAGTGAAGAGGATAGAAGGTGAGGGGGCCCCGGGTGCTAGTCCATCAGGGATCGCCAGGAAAGGACCATTTGATGAGGTGGTCTGGTCCCGGGCCCCAGGCCCAGAGGTGTAAACAGGACAGCTGAGGGTGGAGGAACCCACATTCCTCGGTCCCCTCCATGATTCTTAACTCATATCACTTCTGAGCCATGACTCACCTTCTAGCTGTACTGCAATTATTAGCATATTCAATGGATCTCTCTTCTAGGGCGCTCACAAGTTCCTGGTGCCCAGAATTCATGAGGCCCTGTCTGCCTGGCCCCTCTCCCAGGCAATCAGGTTGGTGATGTGCATTAGACTGAACTGAAAACACTTGGAAGCCTAGCAGACATGATTAAAGTAGAAATGGGTTTAGTCAGTATTGTTAGTGATTCTCAGGCTAATCAGAATGGGAAAAAATAGTAATTTTAAAATAATGGAGCTGAGCCAGGCGTGGTGGTGCACACCTGTAATCCCAGTAATTGGGAGGCTGAGACAGGAGGATCGCAGGTTTGAGGACAGCCTCAACAACAACTTAGTGAGACCCTGTTTCAAAATAAAAGATAAAAAGGGGGCTAAGGGTGTATGTAGCTCAGAGGTAGAATGCCCCTGGGTTCAATCCCCAGTACCAAAAAAAAAAAAAAAAAAAAAAATCCAGGCGTGGTGGTGCACACTTGTAATCTCAGTACTTGGGAGGCTGAGACAGGAGGATCGCAAGTTCATACCAGCCTCAGCTACTTAGTGAGGCCCTCCGCAACTTAGTGAGACCCTGTTTCAAAATAAAGAATAAAAAATAAGGTTGGGGGTGTAGCTCGGAAGTAGAATGCCTCTGGGTTCAATCCCCAGTGCCAAAAAAAAGAAAAAAGAAAAAAGAGGACTGAAGAGCTTCATATGGTCTATTTGTTAAAATAAAAGGGGAACAAAACAACCAAGAAAACAGATAAACATTGGCCCAGCTGCTGTTTGGGAAAGTGATTTGGAGATATATATTATATATAAATATAAAATAAAAAATCTTAAAGGGCTGGGAGTATAGCTCAGAGGTAGAATTCCCCTAAGTTCAATTCCTAGTACCAAAACAAACAAACAAACAAACGCCACAACAAAACAAAACAAATCTGTAACATTGTATCACAACCACTTTTAGTGAGTGCAGACAACTCATAGAAAGTTGGGAGAACGAGTCACCTCCCGCTTCCTCTGAGGAGGCTGCGCCCCCTAGTGGTCGTTCTGGGCCAAGCTAGAAAACCAACGAGTGTTTAGAAGCATAGGCAATCTTAGAGAACATTTGGTCCAAGCATCTTCAAGCATCTTGTTGATAGGTATGGAACCAAAGGCCCAGAGAACTGCCAACCTGAGCATGGCCCTTGGAGGGTTTAACAGAAACGCCGAGACCAGACCCAGAGCAGGAGCATCTCAAATCTGCAGGAAACGCACGATTGTAAACTGCACGCGTGTGCATCAGGAGTGGTTAGGATGCCTGGTCCTTTCCCCTGGAAACAGCGTTTTTACACTAATAAGGGAAATTTCTTTCATATAATATATTTCCTTCCTTCTTTTCTTCTTTCTTTCCTCTCTTTCTTTCTTTCTTTTGCTACTAGGGATTGAATCCAGTCATTCTACCTTCAAGCTACACCTAGAAAGCCAGTGTGTATGTATTTCTGTGCACATGAGTGTGTACACACATGCACATGGAATGCCCAGCATCTGGAGGGAGGTGGGTGGGTGCTACAAATGAATAACACGTGTGTGTGTGTGTGTGTGCGTGTGTGCGTGTGTGTGTGTGTGTGTGTGTGTGTGTATTCCTGGGGATGGAACCCAGGGGCACTCTACTTCTGAGCTACCCCCCCCAGCCCTTTTTATTTTTTATTTTGAAACAGGGTCTCGCTAGGTTGCGGAGGGCCTCCTAAGTTGCTGAGGCTGGCTGCGAACCTGTGGTCCTCCTGTCTTAACCTCCCAAGTATTGGGATTACAGGCCGTGTGCCACCACGCCTGGCAATGAAAAACATTTAACAAAGTCCTCCAGGGGTTTACATTCTGACTTGGGAGAGAAGATCACAGAGATACCAAGTAAAGACACAATATGAGATTCAGTGCAAGATGCCTGGCCCTATGCGGTGAGCAGAGGTCAGGGGTCAGAGGAGCCATGGGGCTACGTGCAACATAGGGGGCTGTGTGTGGAGGGATGAGAAGAGAGTGGGAACGAGACAGGTCAGGAAGGGGCGATGCATTCCCCGCTGGGCCAAGTCGGGGGTGGCAGGAAAGAGACAGAGACCTGAGAACCCAGCTTAGTCCTGGCTCAGGGAGGAGCCCGGGGCACCTGAGAACTGGGCAGGTGTGGTGGCAATGGAGTAGACTCTGGAAATTTGGAAGAGGCGTAGAATGTGGGGGAGACAGCTCCTGAGACGAGCTTGGCCGGAATGATCATTCTACTGCCCCCCCCCAAGACTTCCCACTTGCCCCTCTATATGGAAAGTCTCCCGCTGAGAGAAGGAGATTTTCATGGAGAACAGTCATTTAGAGGGGGAAAAAAGTAAAAAAAAAAAAAAAAAAAAGTTGGTCCAAATCTCATTCCCAGACACCTCGCTTCTGCCAGCTCTGACCACCTTGTCTCAGAGGTGTGTCTCTAAGAGGGAGGGAGACACAGACAAAAATGGGAGCTTTTCTGCAGAGAGATGGGCTGGCACTTGGCAGGGCCCATGCTCCAGGCCGCGGGCCAGCAAGCCTTGCTGGGCTCCCAGAAGGCATCCGAGCCGCCTGCCCAGGTGGCTTGGGGTTGGCTGAGGACATGGCTGGGCTCCTTGCGTCCCAGCCACAGGTATTTATGAGGCTCCTACGGGCCCAGCCCCAGCCCAGCACTGTAGCGGAGGAGGGGAGGTGCCCGGGCCTGCGGGGAAGGCCTGGGGTGAGCCTGCTGCGGGAAGCTGTTTCGTTTAAGTAGCGGGCCCGCCAGCTGGATGGGATGGTGGGTTCATGGGGGAAAGCCTCCGGAACCCCAACAGCAGTATTCACCCAGACAGCACAATACAATATGAACTGGAGGCGTCCCCCCAAATCCCTGTGTTGAAGCCCTCATTCTGTGATTGTATTGAGACGAGCCTTGGGGAGGTGATCGGGGTTAGATGGGGTCCTGGGTGATCGGGGTTAGATGGGAAGGGGCCCTCCTAGTGGGATTCATGGCTTTATAAGAAGAGCAAGAGAAATCAAGAGAGGTCACTCTCTCTGCCATGAAAGGACTCAGTGAGGAGCCAGGGAGTGGGCCGCAGCAGGAGCCCAGTGGGCTGGTCCCTTGACCTGGGCGGGTCGGCCAATGCTGTGACCTGGGGACTTAGTCCACTACCTGCACACACAGGCCACCCCCTGAGCCCCCTCTGCCCTCCCCAGCAAAGGAATATGTCTCCCCATCTGCAGGAAGGTGAGGCCCTCCTTCCTGCGGCTTGACTCTGGAACTTTCCACCCCAGAGCCGCTCCTGCCGTCGGCTCTGCCTTCGAGGGGCCCTCAGAATCTAGGCTCGCCTTGCCGCCTTGCTCGGCGCTTCCCATTGGTCAGGGTGACTGGAACAGCCCTGCTGAGCATTGCATTTCTATCTTTGCCCCGACAGTCACCATTCAAGGTCAAAGGCAAGCAGTTCTTTTAAAGTATCTATCAGTCAAACCATGGTGCTCCTGCGCCAGGTTCCCATCACACTCAGCAAGAAAGCCAGCGTTCTGACATCAGCCCATGGGCTGCCTCACCCCCTGCTCCCCACTCCACACCTCTGCAGCCTGACCCCGCTGACCTGTCCGCTGCAGTCCCACGGCCCTCCTCGCTGCTCCTCGCATGCCCCAGCCTGCTCCTACCCCAGGTCCTTTGCGCATGTTTGCTCCCTCGTGCTGGGCCACCCTTTCCTTGGGTCCCCTTGGGCTCCCTGCCTTGCTTCCTTCAAATCTTTGCTTCAATGCCATCTTCTCTGGAAGAACTTTCTTGGCCTCCGTGTTGTAAATCACAAGCCCCACTGTCTGGCATTTCGTACTCACACCCCCTGCTTATAGTTCTCAGCATAGCCCTTAAACCTTCTAGCATTCTATATGTCACTCACCTTTCTTCTTCCCCGAGGAAATGTACCTTTCCCCGGAGCGGAGCTTCCTTTACCTTTTTTTTTTTTTTTTCACTACTATCTTGAGGACCCAGAAGAGTGCTTGGTTTAATAACGGTGCATGGAATGAATGGATGGGTCGCCTCAAGGCCGAGGCCGAGGCGTCCTGAGGAGCAGACACCAGAGGATCACACTGCCCTGCAGGGCTCTGGGTCTCAGCTCTCAGCACTGTCCCCTAGGGTCAGCTCCTGACGCCTCTCCTCTGGAAACTCAGAAGTTCCCTTCTCTCTTGAACTAAATCCAAAAGCAGTGACTCAAAAAAAAGTCAATTGTGCTGCATCATGTGGCTGATTTCAGTACTTTGGAGACTGAGACGAGAGGATCACAGGTTCAAGTCCAGCCTCAGCACTTAGTGAGACCCTGTTTCAAGGTAAAAAATAAAATAGGGCTAGGGATGTGGCTCAGAGGTAGAACACCCCTGAGTTCAATCCCCAGTACCACACACACACAAATAAATAAATAAATGAAATTAAGAACATCTATCCATCAAGATACAGCTTAAAGAAAGTGAAAATACAAGCTACAAAATGGGAGAAGATATTTGTAAGAAATATAGCCCCAAAAGATTAATATTAATCCCATTATTTGATCTATTATACAATCATATCAAACTGGGTCATTTAAAGATGTTTATAATGGCTTAATGAGATACAGATTACCTTGCAACTTGCCTACAAATACACCTGAGGCCACTTTCCCCGACAATACAATTAGACTTAACTCACTCTAGTAACTGCAATATTTCATAGCAGGGGTGTTTCATAATTTATTCACCCTTCCTCGGTGGGTGAGCATTCAGTTTATTCCATTTGGGGCGATCTGCAAGCAGTTCTGTGCAGTTATGTGTTTAAGAGGGCTCGCTATGGGGATGTATTTATCGTGTGGGTTTGAATCCCAGCTTCTCTCTCACTAGATAAGATCATGCTGGATTAGGGTGAGCCCTAGTCCTATATGTTTGGTGTCATTATAAGAAGAAGAAAGGACAACCCAGGTGTGGTGGCACACACCTGTAATCCCAGGACTTGGGAGGCTGAGACAGAAGGATCGCAGGTTTACAGCCAGCCTCAGAAACTTAGTGAGGCCCTCCACATCTTAGTGAGACCCTGTTTCAAAATAAAATAGGGCTGGGGGTGTAGCTCGGAGGTAGAATGCCCCTGGGTTCAATCCCTGGTACCACACACACACACACAAAATAAATAAATAAATAAATAAATAAATAAAAAAAAAAAAAATAAATAAATAAATAACAAGGAATAGAAGGGAAGAAGGAATAAATAGAAGGGATGTTCTTACCTTGTTAAGGGTTATCTACCACCAGCTTCCAACAAGCCTGATTTTTCATGGTAAAATGTGATGGTTAAGCTGGACGTGGTGGTGCATGCTTGTAATCCCAGTACTTGGGAGGCTGAGACAGGAGGA